>BLKR01002329.1:0-204317 GCA_011170035.1 Teleogryllus occipitalis
GAATAATCCGACTTCGTAATAGGAATTTTCTGCCCAAAATTCCCCGTTTTTCCGTGCAGCACAACATAACTTTTTCTTTAGTCCCTATCGATGTTTTTAAAATACCTGTACTGAATATTAAAGAAAATGCACCGCTACTTCAAATTGACTCATCCTCCATTTATTCAGTTCGTCAGTTCAACCATATTTCAACCCCTAAAAATATCCACACAGAAACCTCTCCCCCCACCAATTTACCTATAAGAGGGAATACACATCCAAATTAAATCCCTTAACTTGGCAACACTGGAGAAACCTTGCGGTTTTGTGCCGTCTGCGCATCGAACGAAGCGTTAGACGTCAGTGACTGTTGGTTTTGAGCAATTTACAAAAAGTAGTGGAAGTTTTATTGACTATGGGAATTTTTTTTGGAAAACATCTATGTTTCTGGAAAAATAAATCAATTTGAAGAAAACATCGATGTTAATATATTTCTGGTCGAAAAGGTCAATGTTTTAAAACCATTGATTTTTTTCTTTTGGCCTTCCGTAGGTGGGCGGGGCGGACGCGCAGGAGTACAACCGGCACGGCGACACGGCGCTGCACCTGGCGGCGGCCGGCGGCCACCTGGGCGCGGCCATCGTGCTGCTGGGCGGCGGCGCCGGCGCCAGCGCCCCGGGCCACCGCCTGCGCACGCCGCTGCACTGCGCCGCCGCGCGCGGCCACCTGCGCATCGCGCGCCGCCTCGTGGGCGCCGGCGCCAAGGTAGCCCCGACACTTCAAAACAAACAAACCCTCTTCACTATCGGACTTGGCTCGACAATTCTGGGCCGGGGGCGGTGGCTCAGTGCAACAACTAATGTCACTGCAGCGCCTCTGAGCGGGAAGTCCTAGATGCGAGTCCCGACAGCGCCAGGATTTTCGATCTAGCTTGTAAGCTAGGTCGAATTCAGTTGCTGTCTGGATTAAAATTCTAGCGGCCGGCTGTTCTGATCGGTAGTTTTCCGTGGTTTCTCCGATCAACACTAGGCGAATGCCGGAGCAGTACCCTAACAAACGGGCCACGGACCGCACGCGATCTTTCCTTCCTCTTCCTTGTCCTATCCTCTCCCCTTACACGCACACACTTACACTAACATGCACTACACTACCACACATGCCGGGAGACAGGGCGGGAACTTAGAACTTGTCGCGGATAGAGCGGTGCCCCGCTGGTGGGAGGTACCTGGTTGGGGAAAACCCCGTTAGCCGACGGTAGGTCGGCGCCAGATCTGGCCATCCAGCGGGGGAAGACAACCGCCACCTCCCGAAGAAAAAGACGCACTACATTTACGGGACAAATGACCAGAGTAGTTGACGCGCCTGGAATCACTATCAATCAATCGACAAGTCTGGAAAACAAAGAAAAAGACTAGAGTTGAACTTATAGCTCCATTTCTTCGAAAGAAAGGAAACAGTTTTGGACTTAGCTCGACAACTCTGGAAAACAAAAAAAAGAACATCAACACTAGTGTTGGACGTTTAGCTCGACAACTTTGAAAGAAAGGAAACACTGAGTATTGAGTTAGCTCGACAACGTTGAGAAACAAACAAAAAGCACGAGTGTTGGACTTATCAAATGTATTATCTATAGATCTTTAAAAGAACCAACAAGAAACACGGCTTTTGGAGTAATTGACAATTAAAAATTCTGATTGCGTAAGCGCGAAAAGTAGTCGAGGAAAAAGCACCCCCCCATGACCCATCATCTGCGCATCTGAGGTGATGCCTCCGCGACAACTCGATGAGAGTAAAATCATAACACAAACACAGTATAAATATAATCTTTGGAATTTGCTTTCTCTTCTTTAGACTGAAATTGACGGTATTTGAGGAGTAATAAAAGCTATCTCGAAGGCACCACGTTCGAAATGTACACCCGTAGCTCTTTATTTTTACTAAAGAGAGGTTGTAATTGTTTCTATTTGAGGTTAGATCCTAAGTGTAAAGAACTGCTTTCTGGCGTTGGCGACCCGGCAGCCGGTGTGGCGCGTCGTAGGTGAACGTGACGGACGTGGACGGCGCCACGGCCCTGGCGCTGGCCACCGCCGCGGGCCAGACGGACATGGCGGCCTTCCTGCTGAGCAAGGGCGCGTCGCCCACCACCTGCAACAAGAAGGACGAGGCGCCCGTGCTGCTGGCGGCGGCCGGCGGCCACGCCGACATCGTCGGGCTGCTGCTCAAGAACGGCGCCTTCGTGGACGCCAGCGACAAGGTGCGTTTATCCGGGGAATGTGACGATTGATTGATTGATTTTTTCGTGTTTCCGGGCGCGTCAACTACTGTGGTCATTAGTCCCGTTAGTGTAGTGCATGTTTTTTCGGGAGACGGCGGTGATCTTCCCCCGCTGGATGGCGAGATCCGGCGCCGTCCTACCGTCGGCTAGTGGGGTTTCCCCCTAACCAGGACTCTCCCACCAACGGGGCACCGCCCAAGTCGGGACAAGCTCTAAGCTCCCGACCGGTCTCCCGGAATATGTGGTAATGTAGTGCATGTTAGTGTAAGTGTGTGTGTGTAAGGGGAGAGGATAGGACAAGGAAGAGGAAGGACAGATCGCGCGCGGTCCGTGGCCCGTTTGTTAGGGTACTGCTCCGGCATTCGCCTGGTGTTGATCGGAGAAACCAAGGAAAACTACTGAGCAGGAATGTGACGACGATGGCTTTGTACGACGCTACGAGCACGCGATGATTCGTTCGGGAATAACATTTCTTGCGTGACGTTGGGAAGTCTCTCCTACAATTGGACATAACGCGTTACCTGGGCATGGTGTGACTCCTTGCCGTTCACTGGAACTTCCTTCACTGACAGACGAAAAAAAAATAGGAATGTATTTCTAAGAAAACAGCTAACGAAGAGGACTTTTAACAGCTAACGAAGAGGGAAGACTTTTATTTTGAATAGGCATGTGTAGAATACTCTTTGTGCTTAAGCAACAACAAGCTGATACTCAGCCCTCTTCGTAAAATCCAAACTCGATCTCTTAGTAATCTTAAAAAATGGTGAGTTTTTGTCTTTTTTGGAAAAGGGCATCGTAAGGCCTGTACTGGCTTTTGTCTTTGTTGGAAAAGGTCAGTGTAAGGCCTTTACACTTTAGCATCACTTTCCATACGTCTTTAACAAATAGTCCGATGTGGATCTGACACCAAAGAAAAGTTAATAAGATTTCAATAGTTCCTAGAGCAGATGGAAATATGTATTCTTTGATCACTATTTGCTCTTTGAAGAAAACGCTCGGTCAAGACGTACGAGATTATCGTGTCTTAATGTAAGCCATGGGCATTGCGGCCTCCAGATCAGAGGAGCCCGCAAGTATGTTGGTGAATAGTGTATGGTCGAATATGCGTCTCGTCGGGACGCACCGGGAACGGTAGCTCAGTACATCAACTGATGTCACTGCAGCGCCTCTGACCGAGAGGTCCCAGGTTCGAGACCTGGCGGCGGCAGGATTTTCGACCCTAGCTTTCAAGTAGGTCGAATTCAGTCGTTGTCTGGTCGGTAGTTTTCAGCGGCCGGCTGCCCTGTTCGGTAGTTTTCCGTGGTTTCTCCGATCAATACGAGGCGAATGCCGGAGTAGTACCCTACCAAACGGGCTACGGACCGCGTGCTATCTGTCCTTCCTCTTCCTTGTCCTATCCTCTCCCTTTCACACACACAGTAACATGCACTACACTATCACATATTCCGGGAGATCGGTCGGGAGCTGAGGGCTTGTCCTGGCTGGGGCGGTGCCCCGCTGGTGGGAGAGTCCTGGTTAGGGGGAAACCCCACTAGCCGACGGTAGGTCGGCGCCGGATCTCACCATCCAGGGGGGGGAAGATCACCGCCATATTCCGAGGAAAAACATGCAATACACTAACGGGACTAATGACCAAAGCAGTTAACGCGCCCGGAAACACGAAAAAATCAATCAATCGTCGGAACGCAAAGGGCTTTTGGCTGGACAATAGGGGATGTTGCGCTTGGCTGGACAATAGAAAAGGGGATTATAAGAAAAAAGACGATGATTCCAGTCAATAAAATATATTTAGAGCAGACGTTTCGGCCTCAGTTGTGAGGCCCTCTTCAGTGTCTGAAAGGCCAACACATCAATCAGTTATAATTTTACATAATATTACAGTATAAAACAATTAAAAACAAACACAATGAGAAAACAAAAAACAAAAAACGTGGTACCTGGTAAAAGGGGATGTTGCGCTTGGTGCAGGAGGGCCGCACGCCGCTGACGGTGGCGGCCAAGGCCGGCCACTGGCACATCGTGGAGCGGCTGCTGCAGAGCAACGCGTGCGCCACCACGTGCAAGGAGCCGCAGCTGTCGGCGCTGGCGCTGGCGGCCCGCGAGGGCAACGTGGCCATCGTGCGCGACCTGCTGCGCCGCGGCGCCAAGGCCGACCTCGCGCAGGTGGAGGAGGCTCTCAAGAAGGCCAAGAACGCCGCCGTCGTGTGGGCGCTGCTCGAGGTATTACTATACAGTCGACTTCGGTTATAGTGAACTCGGATGTAGTGAATGTAAGTCACTGGTCCCGTTTCACTTACATTACAGATAAGCATAAGGAAATTCGGTTATAGTGAACCTAAACCTTGGCTATAGTGAACGTAGTAAATACAGAAGACTCCGGTTACAGTGAACTCGGATATACCGAATCCTCGGTTACAGTGAACTTAAGTCACTGGTCCCGTTTCAATTACATTACAAATAAGCATAAGAAGATTCGGTTATAGTGTACCTGAACCTTGGCTATAGTGAACGTAGGAAATACAGTAGACTCCGGTTGCAGTGAACTCGGATATACCGAATCCTCGGTTACAGTGCACTTAAGTCACTGATCCCGTTTCACTTACATTAGAAATAAGCATAAGAAGATTCGCTTATAGTGAACCGGAACCTCAGGTATAGTAAGGCTATTGTAAACGAAATCAAGAATGAAGAAAGCACGAACTCTGGAGAAGGATCTAATGAAAATTGTAAAAATGACACAATTGAAAATAATTTATTTTTTAAGGACAAATCAAGAGGAATTTTCAGCTCGTGTCGTTAAAGTACTTTTCTGTATCTCAATATTAATGAAATCAATTATTATGGAAAAAATCCATTTAATTTTGACATCATCGGATATACTGAACCAAACATGTTACTCCCCAGAACTATAACCGAAATCAACTGTACTTGAGTTTTTCTAACGTGGCAGCTGGGGGTAGTATCTCCAAGATGGAATTCTTTTGCGTCATTCTCAGTCCTGCCGATAGAGTCGCTTGATCTGCAGCCCTGCTTGATACGGTCGCGATCATGCAACATCTTGCGGCAGGACCAAGAAAGACGCAAAAAGTCGTGCTGAATTCCATCTTGGAGATACTACCCACAACTGCCACATTGAAAAACAACAAGTATATAAAAAGGTCCGCTTTGACAGCTACTGCTTGGCCACTGCTGGCAATATAATTGCTAGTTATGTCTATGCACTCATTTTTGCCAGTACGTTCGTTTACAATTAGATGAAATGTAAATGGCTTCTCTTGCAATGTCATCGCCCTGCATAGCGTTCACTTCTTTTCCGACCTGTCATAGTGGTATCTTCTTAGAGTAACTTCGCTTTATATATATTCTTCGATGTAAATAGAGTGACGTCTGACGTTCAATACCAAAAATTAAGTCATAACTTGGAGGCGGATTTTAATGAAATGTCATTTTCTTTCTTTTCACTTTAGAACAATGCCGTTTAGTTTAGAAATATATTTTATGTTATGACAAAAAGAAATGATCCATTTTATAGGTCATTATTTTGCATTTTTGTTGATTTCTGCTAATAAGTCACTTTTTACCATTTCCTGTCATTTTTAATGCATTTTTGCTGATTTCGTTGATTTTAACGTCGTTTTTAATGGCACTTAATGGTATACTGCGACCTGTCATATTGATCTCTTCTGAGAGTAACTTCTCTTTATATGTTCTCCGATGTAAATAGAGTGACGTCTGATGTTCGGGTAAAAAAATTACGTCATAACTAGGGGCGGTTTTTAATGAAATGTCATTTTTTTCTTTTCATTTTGGAACAATGCCGTTTAGTATAGAAATTCATTTTATGTTATGACAAAAAGAAGTGACCCATTTTATAGATCATTATTTTGCATTTTTGGTCGATTTCGGCTAATAAGTCATATTTTACCATTTCCCGCCTTTTTTAAATGCAATTTTTGCTGATTTAGTCGATTTTAACGTTTTTAATGGTACTTGCTTGAAACAGTTTTGCTCGAAACTTTTATGAGATGCCACAAATGTTCTTCACAAAATTACTCAGTAGCCTGAAATGGGGTGGGAAAATACCATCTGTTTTATCACATTTAAAATATCGATATTTCGACATCGAAAACATTTTGGTGATGTATCGAAATATCCACGTGTTGATACAATTTGCCGTTAGTAGTGGCGTGGCGTTGCGTTGCGTTGCGTTGCCGGAGGTGACGGAGGAGGCGGAGAACACGTACTTCGCCAACGTGGCGCTGCTCTGGGCCGCGCACGAGGGCCGCTACGAGGCGCTACAGTCGCTGCTGGAGTCCGGGGTGGACGTGAACAAGGACACGGACGAGGACGGCGCCAGCGCCCTCTACTACGCGGCGCAGAGCGGGCACACGGCGTGCGTGGCGGAGCTGCTGCGCCGCGGCGCCGACGCCAACCTCAAGTGCAAGAAGGGCGAGAGCCCGCTGCACCGCTCGTCGGCCTACGGCCACGTGGAGTGCGTGCGCGTGCTGCTGGCCGCCGGCGCCGACAAGGCCGCCAAGAACGACAACAACAAGACGGCGCTCGACATCGCCGGCTCCGAGACGGTGCGCGCGCTCCTGCGGACGGAGGCGTGAAGCTGGCATGCGCCCCGGGTGCGAGGCGTTTTTCTCGCCATAGGAGGATTGCTTGACTTGGGCCGTGTGAAAATGTAACTCTCCATCAAAGAGGGGTACATTGATATAAAGACACGACAACACCATGAAACAATAGAAAGTGTTAGGGGAACGTTTCACAATATTGTGATGTTCTGTTGTGAACATAAATGAGATAGTTCCTCAACTCTTCGTTATTTACTACTACTACTCTCATAAATAGTTTTTTCTTTAAATCGAGAATATTCGAATGGGTATGCTTGTGCAATGCTGCTGTGCTCTTAAAGGGCCTCTAAGCGTTTCAATATTTTCTGAAATGCTTCCCTCGTATTGTAATAAGTACAGTTAATGTATTATGTAAATAAAGCATTTCCCCAACGTCACTCTTTCATTAACACTTGTATGAGTTAAGATTAGTTTAGAGGAAGGTATTAGTGTAGAATACTTTTAATTAGTTTTTTTTACTGAAAATGTGACGGTTGTTATTGGGTGGAAATGTGTCGGTTGTAATTTTTTTTACGGGAAAGGCTGTTTCTTATTATATTAGTTTGCTTTAACTATTAAAAAATCAACTCACGTATGAAAATAATATGCATGTGTGAAAAAATGAAGCAATATTTCAATTTTAGGATAATGGGATTTTGGATACAAATTTCAATGAGAAGTAAAAAAAATATTTTTATTGTTTTCAACATTGTTGTGATTTGTTATGATGACGATGTCAATTTCTTTTTCACTTATAGTAGAGACAATTTATTTGGTCAGGCCTCTACAATCTCTATTCTTTGACAATGATCGCAAAGACACCTTCCAATATGCAGCCGCGAATGTTGGCCGATTGCTTCTAGCGTGATGAAAAGAGGAGAGGACTGGGACGCGAGAGCTGGTCGTGGGGAGATCTCAGAACTAACCTCGAGGCCTAGTGAAGTTGAAAGAAACTTTATTCTTTCCTTCCCAGTTCTTATCACATTCCAAATAGCAATGTTTGTTCGATGTGAATTACTAAATCGGGTCCTTAGCATTTTTGGATTGTTTTCTTGATCCGCCTGCATGCTCATTGTGAAGATTGTCAGTAATGTCAACACTTCCCTGATTATGGGCACTACTCTAGTTGAGATCCAGGTTGGGCTGCCACCTCACAGCTTTCTTGCCAGATGTGTTAAATGTTATTTCGCACTCTCTCGGACAAACTGCCCGAACACTTCAAGGTATTTTGTGGCATATTCACGATCTTCTTCGCCGATTTGGCTTTTATGATCCTTTTCTGCCGCGCTTTCGTCTGATCGTTCTCGAGCAGTTGGCCAGGAAGATATAGTAGCTAGGCTATTGTCGGTAGAGAGCTATGGTACCGTCGGTATAGCTCTGACCAGTGGCGGTTCGTGAACAAGTATTAAGGGCCGGCAAAACAGATTGCAATACGGCGGCGGATGGCGGCCATGCTCCACCTCAATCCAATCTGTTTGTAATTTTATTCAATTGATTCAAAACAATTGTCCCTCTGATATCATTACATTCCAAAGCATTTCCACGAAGCACTCGCGGACGTCATTTCAAGATATTCAAATTCTAAAAAAGTGTTGCAATTTTGTGTTGCTCTGACAATGATTCGGAAATCAGATTCAAATATTTTTCCCAGGCGTCCAAGATTCACTGAATTACATATGTGATCTTTTGACCTTTCTTGTTGTTTGACATTTCATGTATCATGATCTTTTGACCTTTTTGTATTGCTTATGATAAATTTTTCATGTCAAAATATCTCTATTCCAAGTACTCTCCTTTATTGACAATAAATGTCATGGCCAACAATAAAACTTAGCTTTAACTCCACTACCTGTTTGCCATTTGTGTGAATGATACCATGAAGGATTGAATTTTCTTTCATTTTTCTCGCCAGCACGATGTACAACCGTACTCAACATAGGAGTAGATCGACGTTTGTCCTAAATTTGCCTCCTTTCTACATAGTTAAGACGAGAAAATGGTGGACGTAGTAGTTCATTCACTGTATCTGTAATTATATGAACGTAAAATCGGAATAAAATATTTAAAAAATCAAGTATCACTAATGATACGCAGCATGTATGTATGTATTTGGCGTGTGGCATGTATGTATTGTGACATACCAGATTGTCACCAATATGAAATTCAGCGAATTTCATTAAAAATAACACTTTATTACCAAAAAAACGCTGGTTGCCATGGTACCGAAGTGCAACATATAAACAATGCCCTTTAGTTCAAAAGCGGACGATAAGTAGCATCCATGGTTTCGCCTACGAAGAAAGATAAACAAACTTTTGAGATGCTTCGTTACACGAATGAGAAAATTCCATTCTAATATACCGGAAGTGTCATGGGAATGTGAAAAAGTGAGTTATTGGTAAAAAATAATTACGTAGATGACGTCGCGAGGTAGATCGCATAATTTTTTTTAAACAAGAGAATAAAAGATGAAGAAATTGACATGTTGAAGAAGGATACAAAAATATTCATTCGAGCTTTCGACACGATAGCGATCGGATCAGGGTGCTAGATGCATAGCAGTTTATTTGAACATAGAAAATTGACGCGAGTTCGGACGTAGTGATTTGTCGTTGTTAGTATTCAAAAGATAGAACTCAGAAATTGTTATATACGAAGTGAACAGTGAATGCCAAAAGTGGGACTTATAAATTTTATTAAGCGGACAATGATAATCGAACTTAGTTTCCGATGATAGGAACCCGGGTCCGAGGCTTATATAATTTTCACGGACGTAATTTATAACTTGGTGAACTTATATGCTAATATTTTAACAGCACTTAAGATTTTTCTTAGGTAATTAACAGTAAGGAGTATTAGAACTTGTAGCAATTCAAGCAGGTGAATGGGGATGGAAAGCCAATTGATAAACAGCGTACATAGTGGTTTATGAGAAGAAACGACAATATACGGATTTGGTCGGTAGCAAGAAAGAAGATTGGACGAGGCCCATTGCTGAAGTCTACGGGGAGACATCCTTTACCAAGATAGCGTCCAAGATTCTCATGGATAAGAGGTTCTATAGCGCTATAGTAAAGGTCATGACAAAAAAGAATGTTATACTTTTAAAAGTTTCTCAAATTTAGAAATAAATTTGTTATTTTCTATTGATGGCAGCTGATTATCATTTGCAGTCTCGTGCAATCCAGTAGGATATTTAAATTGTGCATTTCAGATTCCACGCTTCTTCGAATGGGGGGGGGGGCGGGCGAATTAAGTAATCGTAAGTATTCACGATTATTTCGGTAAAGAACCCGCCGACTGAGTCAGCAACGGAGTTATAATTAAATATAATTTGGGAGCTCATTCTCGTAACCATTTCCTGGCGCCCATATTTTTACTAGAAATTCGGAAACAGGTTACAGGAATTTGAGGGCAGCAAGACGGGTAGATGGAAGGGTATATTTCAGTATGTATTTGGCGTGTGGCATGTATGTATGTATCTGAATCTTCTTTGCGGGCAGGCAGCAAGAGAATTCACTGGCCTACGCACAACGCATATGCCAAACGAATGCGCTAGTTGTGGACGCAACAAGCCAGCGTTCTACGCTCCCTTCAGGGCCTTTTCTCAGATTACGGTGCAAAGCGAGGCAGCGTCCGGGCGTGCCTACCCTGAGAGGTGCAAGCTGTTGCATGTCTTTGCGGGAAGAGAGGAGATAGAACGAATGGCGTACGGACTATTAGGGAACACATTAAATGGAAATAGGGCTCGAGCCACGATAATGAAATTTTAAATGGAAATAGGGCTCGAGCCTTGATAATGAAATGTGAACATAATGAAATAATGTTCCTTAGACATTTCCTGATGAATAACACACCATATTAAAATTGTGTCATTGAATCTGTATCTAAAAGTGTCATTTATTTTTTTTATTATTATGAAATGTATTAAACTATTACGTATTCATTAGGGCCTACCTTGCCTACCCCAAGGAGCCGCCACTGACTGACACGTTTGATCACCAATACTACAACTACAATATCAACACCACGTAGTACTCCCTGCTTATACATGGGTTTTTCTAACCTGGCGAATGACAGTTCATCAGCTGTTACGGTGTCAAATCGAGAGTAAAACGTCATCACGGTGACAACACTGTAGTGACGTTTAAGCTCCCGATTGGACGAAACCCTAACAGTTGATGAACTGTCATCCGCGAGGTTACAGTAACCCAAGTATAGGCAAAAAATATAAATGTCGGAACAAGAGGAGAATAAATCACGTGAATAAAGATTTAAAACAAAGATTGTAGTTTGTGTCCAACCATATTCTGAATATATGGACATGATCTGGTCTAGTACTAAAAATTCGATATTAGCTCTGATGTACTGTTAAGCAGAAATAAAAACAGTTATTTGAATTGTTAATGCTGTGGTAATAATTTTGAAAAATAGTAAAGAAAATATACAAAGAGCAGTATGAAGCTACAGAAAGTTGGAGAACATGAATATAATTTTTTATCATCAAAACAAAAGCCGCTGCTAACCATTACAAACATTTCATTCGCTCGAAAACAGTTGTCAATGATGTTACCCTAATTTGTTGTATCTTTTCAACTATTTAGATGTGAAATCATTTATGACTATGATAGGGGTATTGAAAATAATAACTTATTTTAGTCAGCACGAGGGAAATAAATAATCACTACATAAAACTAGTGAGGCTGAAACAGCACGTACTTTTTCGCCATTACTAATGGAAATTCGTTTCAAGCGAAAATTAAATAATTTCAAGCAATCGATTTTTTATTCAAAATTTTAATTGAAAATATATTTCTGGCATTAAATTCATTGTGTAAGGTATGCAGTTCACGACGATATGGTGTGAGGGTTTTAGCCTTACAATATTCTTCGTAAGCAGTATGCGAGAAAGTAAAATAATTAAAAGTTATAAATAATACGATACTTATAGCGTTGCAAACAAATGGAAATATATCGAAAAATATATAATATTTTTTATTAAACATTGTAATTTTGTACAAATGTATAAAAGTATTAGTTTAAATTTCCACGAACAAAAGACAGCTGTCATTATCGCTTTCTGTTATTAGTGCGTCGTTACAAGAATAGGTTACAACAACTAAAAATGACCGCTCATCTATTCGTTTTTACATTTACCACAATTAAAGGACGCAATTTAAAATTAAATAACATAAATATAATATAAATAGAATAAATAATGATAAAATGAAATAATATACAAATTCTAACGTACGTAGCATCGAAGTGCCTAAATTGGGAGGGGACGATTGAAGGCTAGCTATCTTTATTTCATATTTATTTCAAATACATTTGAAATAATCTCTAGAATATTAATTTGTAAACTATAACAAAAGCCTCAATGTAAGAAATAAACAAAGAAATATGAAATAATATACACATTTTGTCTTACGTATTTCATCCAACTACCTCAAAAGACCTCTAAAATTACGATCAGGAAGCGCAAGATTTTCAGAGCGGGCGATTAAGTTTGACGCCAAATTACTAAAAAACAACTCATATTTTAGAAAAATGTAACATTACCATAATTGCAGTTTAAGAAAGACGCCGAAAATATTGGATTTTTTTCAGTTTTCGAAAAATCAGTTTTCAACCAACATGAGACCCCCGCCGTTCTCTTCAACGTCTTTCAGACTACACAACAACAAAATTTAATCAAAATCGATGCTGCCATTTTTTAAAAAAATTTGAAAATGTCCCAGGGGCGTGATGTAAAGTACCCCCAAATTAAAATATGGGTTTCAAATTCAAGGGGCCGTGACATCAGGCAGATCGATCAAGGAATATCAATTTGGAAGAAAATCAGCTGAACGGTTTAGCCACTAGCGTTGTTCGCAAACAGACGAACAAACATGTTTTGCCGTCAATCAAGTTTCGGTATCTAGGACCACAAGGCAGGGATTCTGGCTACACCCAGAGGAATTTTTTCTAATTTTTGCAACTTGATGTATCGACTTTTTCGTTGCCAGAGCCGTGTAAAACATTTTTCGGCCGAAAACTCAAAGTTTTCTTCTCGCCGCATTACATAACTTTCTCTTCTTAAGTAGTTCGTTCTTAAGGGCTAGAAAATAAGAAGGCGAAAATTAAATGGACTGTACAGTAGTGAAACGTAAATGAGTAAAGAGAAAGATAAAATCAAACCCGAAGAGCTAACAATTTTCCCCGAAAAGTGCGCAATATGTGATTTTAAAAACTAAATGAAGATATTAGAAAGGAACTGAATGTATTACAGATAAATGAGAAGACATTCTCGATTGCGGACATTCTCGAAGGTAACATACCTAAAAAATGTACGAGTATAGAATCCCATATTTTACGGTATTTTATCAACCAAATGGCCCAAGTGACGCGGCAAGGCATAGCGAAGGGTAACAAGTAGTTCATATTTGAACATATATTCGTATATATTGTATACAGTATCGCACCGAACCGAAGTGGAGGCGTAATGGGACTTGAGCCGCATCCGTCATAAAACTCTCCAATTTTCGAAGTCATTCAATAGCTGAACTGAATATATGTATTATAAATGACTAGAAGTAATCAAATAAAAATAAATTTTGAAAAAGGGATACATAGCCGAGGCTTTATTTCACTTCAGGAATCTGGAACCAGGAATCCTTGATCAGTGCTGCTTCCTGGTGGCGTAGTTGGAAACTTCGGGTCGCGCGCTTTCGGTGGCAAACAAGAGAACTACTAGAGAACATTGAAGCTTCGTATGTGTCTGCAATCAAACTATTCCGTTTCTTCTTGGGCTGCATGACTAGGCTGTGATTTATCTGCATTTGCATATTTTTTTCTGTTAACTAAAACATCCCGTTTCAACAAATTGTTTACGTTTTGAGGCATTTATGATCAATTTTAGCAATTTTTTCGCATATTTTCGCATATATCACCCTAATTGCATATTTTTGCATATTTTGGCCATATTTGCATATTTTTGTTGCATATTCACTTCCCATCCGCGAGAAGAGCATATTCACCCCTCATTGCGAGGTATTTCAAAGAATCAGTGAGTGTTCTTGGGGTGAGGAGTTCAGCAAGACAACGTTCTACTATTTCTGTCAGTGCTCCTTATATGTTAAAAGCAGGGGCTGCGATAAAAGTTTTTTATCGTAAATTTCTTCCTCTAACTTGCCTCACGCATTTCGTCGTCTTGCAGAAACTGAGATTTCAATTACCAGATATTAATCAGTTGATATCAACTGTCCAGAAAGTATTCTTGAAGACTCGAAGTCGTGTGGATATTTTAAGACAAAGTATCCTGAACTACCTCTACCTCCCCAACCAGTCATCACAACGTGGGGTACTTGGCTGACGGTAGCTGACTTACTTTAATAAAATAAAAGAGGTTCTGTCTAAGTTACCTGTTGATTGTTGATGTTGAGCGGTCATTCAGGCGGTTTAAAGGGAGTTTAAAGCCAAATAGACGTTTGCTTGAGTTTGCGAACTTGAAAAAGGTGATTGTTTGCAATTGTAACAATTTTGCAAGTAATCAATATAGTTTGTTCATGGTATGTCCAATTTTTTTCAATTTACTAACGTTTCTCTTTTAACCAAATATCGATTACTCACAAGTGAAACGCATTAAGTCAAGATTTTCAAGTTTTAAGTGGTTTGATTGTTGTGGTTTAGATTTATTACAATTGAGAGAAAGATTGCCTCTCATATTTTTGTCGCAATACCTATATTTTTATTATTTTGTGAAATGTACATTAATTCCATCTCCAATTATTTTCCTAAGAAATGAGTGTTATTGAAAATTAAGCCCTTAACATTAAGCACTTACTGTTCGTTGCTTCTAACAATTTATATGATTTCTGTATTTTTTTTCTGTAAACATATTTTCCACATTACACTGATTATTTATGTTTACATTTACACCTTACGTTACACTTTTCGCATATTTTTCTTTTTTAATTGCATATATTACCAAATATATTTATACATATATGTATTTATTTCGCTGTTTTTATTGCATATAAATCACAGCCCTATTCATGATATTAGCAGATATCGTATTGTTTTTGTTAACAAATGTCCATTTTACCGTTTTCGTGGAGACACGCAAAATTAATTGTAAACATAATATATGATTTTACTACATTAATAGAACTGCATCCTTATATGGCCTAGAATGCATATCTCAGCATTAGATAAAAATGTCTATTCACCTGTGAATTATAAAAGTTTACGATATCTTTAAATTCTCTTTGTAATGAAAAAATGTTTTAGCTTTCACCCCTTTAATTTGATTCCTTTTAATATCTCTTGTAAGTAAAACAATTTTTTCTAAAAAATCGGATTTGTAATACGTAAATATGAAATTAACGCAATGAAAATAACGCATAGTTTCTCCTTTTAAAAATCTATTTTACTGCCTAAATTTGGAAGTTTTAGAGCGTAAAACCCCAAACTCTAGTCGTAAGTAATAGATTAAAATACTCAAATGGATATTAGACTCTCTCCAAAACTTTCACAAATAACAAAGTCATCACATAATATCCGATATTCACTAGTTGTAGATGGTGCTACATCGCTATTATTTGCATCAGACTGAAAAATTTTAATCAAACGTTTATTTTTTTAAAATGAAAGTGAATATAGGATCTTCGGCGCGTAATACCTTTGAGAATTCGTCTCCAATGTTGTTCACACTCTTTTTGGATAATTAAGAATATTTGCATAATATGCAATAATAAATTAGTGAACTTTTCACATTAAAAAGATATAATCTAAATTCAGGTATCCGTTTAGTTTCCATTTACAGAGCAACGTCTCATGTGTAATGTATCTTATTACATGTTTATTTACAATGAGCATTATTTATGTGTAAAACCCTTGGACATTGGTCGACGGAAGATAAAAAAATGGACAGAGATAGGAGACTTCGAAAAAATAAGGGTTTAAGGAAAAAAGTTAAACATAGGACGTTTTTCGTTGTGTTTCAGACAAACTTATGTTTTAATAGTAAGAGAAGTTGTGTAATGAAATAGTACAGGTATTTGCGAAAGAAAATGAGACAAGAACTTCGACAAATTATATTGGGCGCTGAATTTATAATAATGCGAGGAAGAAGCTTACGTGATATGTGAACCAAGAAGAATCGATAAGAAAGAAAGCTAAGTCACTTATGCATTGATATAATAACTGAAAAATTAAAGTGTTATTAGTGAAAAGAAGATAAAAATGCCTGTAACGGGGTAGGAATATTTAAAAAAAAATAGTATAGTTTCTTGCTCTGTCTTCAATTTTAATGTTTATATAGATAAATAATTAATATAATTTTATTTGTTCAACATAGCTCATGATTTTTATTTTTTCAGGTATAGTAATTTTTATTTATTATTAACCATTCTTTCACAATGTCGTCCAATGTTATTCGTTTGGAGACAATGTGAAGTACAAATCATGTCCTGAAAATTGGTGTATAAAAAAATTGTTTTGGTGATGTATCGAAAAAAGGTTGAACATATTTATAAGATGATATTTTGGTACATCACACATGTTGGTTTTAATTCAAGAGATTATGTATATCAAGAGAGTAAAATACTTAAAAGAACGTTTGGACGTAGCAACTGTTTAAAATTCTTCTTGGTTAGTAACATTCATGTAATTGATTAATTATTTTGTGTTTCCGGGCTCGTCAATCGCTATGGTCATTAGTATCGTTAGTGTAGAGTGGTGTAAAGCAAGTTACATCCTGGAGGTGGCGGTGTTCCCCTCGCTAGAACGTGCGTTTTGGCTCTGACCTACCACGTCAGCTTGCTGGGGTTTCCCCTCCGTCAGCGGGACACCACCATGACTGGAGAAGGCTCCATGTTCCCGACCGCCCACATTTTTATATTTATTATGTGGTAATGAACTATATGTAAGTTGTGTGTATGTGTGTGTGTGTGTAAGGGGAGAGGAGGGGAGAAAGATGGAGAAGAAAATGATCGCTTGCGGTCCGTGGCCCGTTTTATTAAGGCACTGCTCTGGCATTCGCCTTACATTGATCGGAGAAAACTACTGATCAGAGCCACTAGCCACTCCTCTAGACAGGGGCTGAATTGGACCCAGCTATCGTTTATCGAAAATCCGCCACTGTCGGAACTCGAATCTTAGCTCCCGGTCAGAGCCGGGAGAAGGGGCTCAGGGTATCAACTGATATTCCTGCAGTGCCTCTGACCGGGAGGTCCTACGGTCGAGTCCCAGCGGTGGCATGATTTTCGATACTAGCTAGTTAGCTGGATCGAATTCGTCGCTCTTTGGAGAAGAATTCTAGTGACCGGCTGCTCTGATTGGTAGTTTTGCGTGGTTTCTCCGGTCAATACCAGGCGAATGCCGGAGCAGTATCCTAAGAAACGGGCCATGAACCGCGCACGAACTTTTCTTCCTCTTCCTTGTCCTACCTTCACTTCCTTCCTTACGCACACATACCCTAACATGAACTACACCACCATACATGCGGGAAGACTGGTCGGGAACTTACAGCTTGTTCCAGGTGCGGAGATACCTTGTTGGGAAAACTTCGCTAGCCGACAGTAGATCGGCGCCGGATCTTACCACCCAACGGGGGAAGATAGCCGCTGCTTCTGGCGAGAGAAAAACATACACCACACTTACGGGAATAATGTCTTTATCCGCCTAGATACGTCCGGAATCACTAATCAGTCTCAGTCAAAGTCACTGCAGTGGCAATAGTTGTTTTAGCCGGTATCAAGCCCGTTAATTATCTTGACGTTAATAATGTAACCGAAGTGTGTTGTAAAATTGAATGTGGTA
Source organism: Teleogryllus occipitalis (assembly GCA_011170035.1). Lineage (NCBI taxonomy): Eukaryota > Metazoa > Arthropoda > Insecta > Orthoptera > Gryllidae > Teleogryllus > Teleogryllus occipitalis. Next base: position 17,674 of record BLKR01002329.1, read on the forward strand.
ATATTGGCACAGATTGGGAAGGAAAATTTCTATCCAACACGCGTTTACAAAGATTTGTTGTATCGTGAATCCACTATTTTTGAGTTCCCTCGTCTCGTTACTCAAAATAACGTTGCATGTTGTTCTTTTCGAATGGGATCAAATACCCGGAAGAAAAGCTCGTGTGTAGCGGGAACTCGATGATAGTGAGTAGCCGCTAGCCACTTCTCTAGCTCCTCTAGGCAAGGGCTGAATTACACCCAGCGATCTTGTATCGAAAATCCGCCACTGTTGGAATCTTTGGACCTCGCGGTCAGAGTCACTGCAGTAATAATTGATGCCGTGAGCTATCTCAGCCGATATTCATGCGATCTGTCCGTTAATAATCTTGACATGAATAATATAACTGAAGTCAATTGTAATATTGAATGTGTATAATATTATATTATGTGAATATATATGGAGTACAATATTGGCACAGATTGGGAAGGAAAACTTTTATCCAACACGTGTTCACAAAGTTTGGTAGTATCGTTAATCCAATATTTTTGAGTTCCCTTGTCTTGTTACTCATAATTAGACATCGGATGTTTAGGCACTAAAAAATCGTCTTTTAGGCGCCTGAAATGCACTGAAAAAGTCAAGAATAAGGAGAAAAAAGGCACTGTCATAAGTTACATACGCAATAAAATGGAAAAATTGTAATTTTTGCCTATATTATTTTATAAACTTAAATGCACAAAACCAGTTCGTATATTTTAATGTAAAACTAGATTTACATATTTACAACTCTTCTACATTTTATTATTAATAGTTTCCATTAACCAGTACTATTTACATATTACCAGTTACTTTTCAAGGATCACAATTTCAAATTTGCGACGACTGGGTGACAAAATCAGTTTGAATGCGGAGAAGGATATCTGAACGCTGTGACTGGTATATATTTTAGCAGTCCAACCCTAGGAACACTGAAACCTAGGAATTTATATTTATTTCGACTTAAAATTTCGGTTTCCTCAGTGTATTGTCAATCGTCCATGTTCTCAGATTATGGCAGGTATTTATGAAATAAGTAAATGGAGAAAAATCAGTTGGTATACTTTCAGGAATTCCCTCGTAATTTTAAATTTCAAGACGTGAATTGAAGGTTTCGTAATGCATGGTCACGTTGGACCATCGCCGATTTTTCGATATCTTAGCATTGTATATAAATATAATAAATAAAAGACAAAAAAGTCCTAAAAAAGGTATTTATGCAAAAAATAGGAATTTATGCTAAAATAAGCAAAAATAATCATTATAAAACTTCGTCATATGTCATCATTTGTCATGATTCGTGGACATATATTATCAGCCTGTAAATAAGTTCTCTAGAAAAAAATAGACATTTCTCTAAACATCCGATGTCTACTCATAATAATTCATGTTGCATGCTGTTCTTTTCGAATGGCATCAAAAACCCGGAAGAAAAGCTGGTGTGTAGCGGATATTCGGCGATATTTCTCGGGCGACCGTCGCTCCTCCATCTCCCCCTCCAATTCCCCTCCTGTCGCGCCGCACACGGCGCTTGGCGGCCAGGTGCGGTGGCCACGCGGCGGGAGCGAAACGCGAGCCGAGGAAATCGATTACTCGAGTCGATTTGGTCGCCGTACCTATGCATACTCAATGCGGCGTTGCGTAAACCTGGCACCCGTTCCCACCGCGCTCCCCCTATATCATCTCCACCTCCGCCACCGCAACTGGTACGGCGTTCTCTGTTTCCTTTCCCGCTCCGACCCAACACGTAGTCTCCACTTTTCGCGTTTGTGCTGCGTCTTGTGCATCTCCACTCTCTCCGACTGTTGCCACGTATCAGGTTCGTTTAGGACTACTTTGCCGTATCTTCTGGTTCGGCTTCTTCCACCGAAATCTCATCTTGGTGATTCTCACTTCCCCTTTCGCACGAGTTGCCTCCGAATCAACCTCCATCAACTTTGCCGTTTTACCCTTTCTTCCCTCTTCTGCTTTTCGTGATCTTTTGTTATCCGCATTGCTCATGCCTCATCTGCCCCACCTTTCATGGTCTTTCTGATGCCTCCACTTTGGTGGAGTGCGGAGGGGAAGAGGTGGGGGGTGGGGTGGCCTTCGACTCAGCTGCGCTTCGCGGGCTGACAGCTTCGCAAACAGTAAACGCGGCGCTTACGAGGTGTCAGTGGTAAAAGGCGTTTCGAATTACTCCTAAAGAAGCTGGCTCCTTGCTCCTCCAGACGATATGAAGGGAAAGACAGGAAAATATGAGCTTGTTTAAGGTTATCTGAACTTTACAAACGGTGCAACAGCATTTAGACCTTGCCATTGAATTATGAGGGTTTGAAGATTACTTTTACACTTTGTGTTTTGCTTTGTGTCTGAACCCGCCAGTATGATGAACTTAGTGATCGATTTGAAGTTAATACAATGCAGGTTTAGAAAATGCAGAAATCATAGATACTCATTTTATATTCAGTGACTTTATGGGTCTATGCTTTGGATTAATTGATTCCACTATTAACTGTTCCAGGCGAAGTAATTGTAATTAATTACTTTTTAATTAAATTAAGTTAATATTATTTATTAACTAATTAATTACTTTTTAATTAACTTTAGAATATGTCTTCAATATGTTTTTTAAAATGTTCTTTCATGATGTTTTATCAATTAAATGGCATTTGAAAAACAAATCTAACTCGCACACTGTTTTTTGCATGTCTAATAAAATATTACTAATACAGAAATTGCATTTTCTTTTTTTACATTCCATTCTTTCCTTCTTTCATGATATTTTGTATGAGTATTCCACGTCTGGACAAAATTAAAGTTTTTGAAGGGACTGATTTTTCAAATATCGCCCGAGTGTTTGCTGAGCACGGGTAACAGAAGTTCAATTGAAATCTCATTCAACTCTTTCTAAACAGTTTGACATCCCTGACCTCTTGGTTTCTTGAATGTTTGAATGTTACTCAGTTGTAGTAACGGCACACATAATTGAATGCTATAACGATTGACCTTTTATGTTGTATTTTTGCAACGTATAACATACAATCTCGATCCAGGTGCAATTTTTGCAATCCGGTTTTTCCTTTTTGGCCACTCCTTCACCCCAGTGGTTGTTCCTGCGGTGAACACGTGTCCATCACGGCCGGGTGAATGATTAACGGTCTGTAGGTACGATAACAGGCTGATCGTGTCAGTTGAGTTGAAACGTGGGTTGTTACTTTCGAGGGGATTTATGCCGTGAGAAATATGTGGCCCGTGCCGCTGATGCACTCTTACTTGAAGTGTTTGTTTCCCGACCAGTAGGTCGCGATCTACCAATGTGTCGTGAAGTGTGTCACCAGCTTTTTCATAGAATATGTATATGAGAATCTGCATATGTGTGTGTGTGTGTGTATGAATGTGTGCGTGTTTAATTAAACAAAGTGTTCACCGATTAACCATATTAGTTACGATTAATTGATAAATTTGTCAAAATCTGGAAGGGCTTGTAATGATTAGACAAAATAGAAAAACAATAAGCGTCATTTATTAATTATGCCTATAAATATTTGAATGATGTGCGAACTTTATTAATATTTATGGATTTTTTTAGTTTACTAGCTTCATTTACCGTATCACCAGAAGTATAAAGAAGTAATTATAGTAAGTCACAATGTAATACGTTTTTGTAGATTATGACTACTGCAGATTGTCACTTTCAATAGTCAGTGACTTTTTTTGAACTGACCTTGACTACAGAAAACGTCGTAAGCAATTATTGTCTAGAAATGTTTTTATTTGTTTTAATTAATTGGTTCAATCATTTAAATTGTTTCAATTTTACTAAGACCATACACTTCTACAGCAATTATTATTTAGAGATTGTAAGCCAAGTTATGCTTTGTGAACAATAAATAATATTAATTTTACGAAAATTAGACGAATAAAAAAATAATTAAATCATATTACTGCCATTAATGAACCATGATTAATGACCAAGTGAGAACGTATCATTACTTTTGTTTTTCGTCGTTTGATTATTTGTTACACCTGTTTTTACGTTTTCCACTATATTTGCTTTTGATTAAGGCAGATGTAAATATAATACAGTACAGTTGCCAGGGTCTCCGATTTCATGAATTAATGAATTCTATCCATTAAGAGCTCAGTTCAAGTGTAATCCTGTGTACGTGAGTCTGCGTGTAGACTGTCCCGATGTTATTAGATGTTTTTGTCATTGACTTTAATGTATAACATTTGGTTAATGATTAAATTAAACTCTACCAAAAAAGACCTCTGCACAGCAAAACATTACGCAGATCCGCCATTAGAGATAGTATTTACTCGTACGTTAAACACTGCAACTAAGCTATCATTTCTCATTATATCGGCCGATGCCAAGTTTCTCGCGTGTTGGGCGCTGTCGACGTCGTCCGCGGAAGTCCAGGCGAGTCCATTTTTCCAGCTCGCCAGCTCTTGTTCTAGGCTGAGACAGACACCCGCAGATGCGAGTTCCGTTGACTTGCTAATGAGTGCATTCTCTTCGCCTCGCTCCGTAAGGGCAGGCAGGCGCGGGCGCGCTTCGCGTACTGCACCTAACGAAGTCGCCTCGGCGCGCACAGTGGGCCGAAAGCGCCTAGCCTATTACCCGAAATGCCGTGTAGAGGCTCGGGCTTGAAAGGCCTGGGCCCAGGGCCCCCGATAGTTCTTAAAAAAATGTGATACTAAATTTTTCAAAAACTAAAATGAAAAACGTGTAACAAGTGATGTATGATTAAACTATACGCAAACAATTGACATAACGCAATGATCTGTCGCGCATCATTCCATATTTATAATATGGATGTTTAATATAATGCGGATGTTTTGCTGTGCATTCCATATTTATAATATGGAATGTTGCTGGTTGATGCGTTTCAATTTTATATTGTAATTAATAAAAAAAAATATTAAAAAAAATGTTCAATGTAATTTTAAATCTGTATCTAATTTATTTTTCAATTTAATTTCAACTCTGTTATTCTTATTTACATAATTATTTATGATTAAATTTTCTTTGAATAATGCTAAATTTGAACACTAAGAAATGCTTTCAAAATATTTAAAAAAAATACAAAATACAATGTGAATTGATAGGATTTTCTTTATATTTCAGCATCGAAATTGATCGGTGAAAGTAAGAATAGGGGGCCCTTAATTAACCTAGACCTAAGGTCCACCAATGCTGTTAAAGCGGCCCTGATTACCCGCGCAACTTTTCTTGACCGGTGGCCTGCCTTCCCACGTCCTGGCACAATAAACAATTGAAGGTCAACGCTCGCAACGAGAACTGATCACCACATTCCAAATACTTCTTCATTGGTGTATAATAAAAACTATTTGCTGTTGAAGACGAGAACTCTTGTTCGTTATTTTCTTCAAAAATCTAAAGAAGTGGCCAAAGCAGGTCTAGATCCATCACAGGAGATACCTCGAACCCCTGTGAAAGACAGGTCTCAAATTAATGAGAATGTTGCGAAGGCATGACTAATATTTGAGAGATTGGCATTGCTTCATAAAATCTAGTGGCCGATTACGTAACTAACCTCTACTCGCATTTCTTCAAGCCATCGGTCAAGAAAAGTTGCGCGGTTATTATTGGAGAGTTAAAAGTGGGGCGAAGCGTTACAGCAAACGACAGTCTTCTTCTTCTTCTTCTTCACTTCACGGGTTAGGGAGATTCCCTGTTCCGGCTTCATTACACCATCTCTGTCGTGGACGGCCAATGTCCCTTCTTCCCCGTGGTCTGTACAGAAAGGCATGTCGGGGGATCCTTTCGTGAGACATTCTTCCTAAGTGCTGTACCCACCGTGATCTGTGTTCATTTACTTTTTCATTGATAGAAAATATGTTAAGTTCCTGTCTTATATCTTCGTTTTTTATTTTGTCCATTAGGGTGCAGCGTTTTACTCTCCGGAGGAATTTAATTTCCGAGGCTTGTGTCTTCATTTTATCTTGTTTTCTTATTGTCCATGATTCACACCCGTAAAGTACTGCCATGACTTTATAAAAAAAAAAGACAGTAATATCGATATTCTGCGCATGTGCAGTTTGGATTTCGCCTCCATTTTGAGCATCTGCGCATGCGCAGATGATCGAGATTGCAGTCAATTGCTGTTCGCTACACCGCGCTTAATCCCTCTACTGCCTACTAGTTTCAATTTGATTTATTATTATTAAAGAACGGTAAAACTACTGTATGTGACGTATGGGGGATGAATACAATCTGCGCAAGTTTTTTTGACCTCTAGAATCTCTTCGCTATTTCTACCAAATACTTGAATGATGAATAAAGCTACCAGCAAAGCGAGGTTAGCAACGTTTGAATATTATACTTTTTCTCTCTCTCGAGTTTTCAGAAAACGTATTTATATTGGTAAACGAACAACAGATTTAATTTTTTAGTATTGCTAACAAAATTGTAACCCATGCCCCCGGCACGACTCGTATCACAACTAGCAAAAGAAGAGATCAACAAAACGTGAGCATAGTGAAGCTACATTTATGTTCAGAAGCAAAGCAAGTGGCCAATCTCAGGATTTGTTCAATAGATCGGGGAAACGACGGAAACCTACTCGGGATGGAGATGATTGATCTACAAGCTGAAGTACATTCCTTGTTAAGGCATATTTGGTCTCGTTTGGTCAAATGTTAGCTAACTCACCATATATCAATGTTAAAATAAACATTATGTTTCTGTTCGATGGTCAGTATAGTCTCTAATTGGGTAGGAATAGTTAACTAGCATAAAAAATTTCATGGCACCTAAACTTATGTTATTTTAATTGTTTAATATCGCCTGGAAATGTGCTTAAAGTAACGTACATGTAGTGTATTTCTTGTTGCGAGCTGTTGATACATACATCCGATGAATATGATTCCTATGACGTGTGTTGTAATTACAAATATCAGTATTGCATTCTATGGTTTCCGACCATACGTGACAAACGATAAACAGTATTGAATATGCATGGCATATTTGAAAATGGATGTGAAACTTTATAAAGTGGATGTGTCGCTGTTATCTCAGTTCTTTCATTTTTTTTTACTTTTCAGTATCTTTATTATTCATGAGTCTATACAGTAGTTACTTGAGATAATATATTCTATAAACATGCAGAATGAAGTACATTCAATGTTTTTCATCCCTTTTATGAGAGTAGGATTGCAAATTTCCCAAACATTTCCTTGCTGTGTTACCATCTCAGGAGCTGCAAGTGATTGCAGTTTAAAGCTACACTATTTTATCCACAGTATTAGGTGATCTAAGCTGGTAAAGCGTTAATTATTTTATTCTGCATCTCCAAGAAGTAGAAGATTATGATCAAAACGTCCCTTTTATAGCGGTAAGGCGGAAGAGCAGACCCAATAGCATGAGCATAATCACTAATAATGGTATTCTTCTTCTTCTTCTTCTTCTTCTTCTTCTTATTATTATTATTATTATTATTATTAATATTAATATTAGGGGACGGATTTTGATGACATAAAAATCGTCAAAAATAATTAATAAAATGCTTTAAAAATGTTTTTAAAATTTCCTAAAAGCAAAAAAAAAAAAAAAAAAAATTTGACGTAAAAAATTTATCAAAATGAGTTCAGATGAACAACTCTAGCTGTTGAATATGTTACTGACGTAATCGAGGCTTCTTCCTCTTGTTCAAGTGAACTCAGCTTGCAGACTTTGTTTGGACCGTTCTTTACCAGGAAATCTGTACCTTTAGTTATCCCGAAATTGAACGAACTTGTAATGGTGCTGAAATGCATCACAGGAACCTTAGATTACACATTAACAGCGGCTGACATTACAATTTCTGAGCAGAGAAATCAAATAGTCTACTGAGTAATTCGGTGGAGAACAGTTGTTGCATCATGTAAATATTATTTGTATCAAGTACCATTAAAATGATATTAAAATTCATGAAATAAGCGAAAAAGGCTTTAAAAATGACGGAAAAATGTAAAAAAGGTAAAAAAAATCATATCGAACGGTCTTATTAACCGACAAACTTATTCGACGAAAAATGCAAAAAAATGCGAGATAGCCAAGTAAGTTCCAAAAAAATGCCATTTACAAATGGGTATTTTGCTTTTATGATAACATAAAATTAATATAGCTTCACTATGCGCACGTTTTGTTGAGCTTTCCTTTTGCTTGTAGTGATAGTAGAGCTAAGGGTGAGTTTCTATTTTGTTAACAATACAGAAAAATCAATTCTGTTCGTTCGTTTACCGTTAAAAATAAATTTTCTACAATTCGGCAACGAAAATATCTAGTTTTTGAAATGTTAATCCCTCGCTTATTTAAATTTATTATTATTATTATTATTATTATTATTATTATTATTATTACTATTACTATTATTTTTTCATCTTTCAACTATTAATAGTTAAATTGTTGGGAAGGGACTCTGAAACTCAAGAAAGCGTACGCAGATGATTTTCTCCCCCATACGTCACATAGTTTTTTTGACTGTTTTTGACTAAATTAATAAATAAATAAACGTTTATACTAAAGGACGTTGTTCCAAACTGAAAGGAAAAAATGACATTTTATTAAAATCCGCCCACTAATAATAATAATAATGATAATAATAATAATAATAATAATAATAATAATAATAATAATAATATTGTTGTTGTTGTTGTTGTTTGCCGCTTGCGCGTTCCGTTCCCTTCGGGACCAGTGTGTGGCGTTGCCTCGCGTGCCTGCGCGACCGAGTGCTGGGGGCGGCGGGGGCGGCACATCTACGTACAATGGGTGCGGGGCCACGTGCGCCCCCGCCGCCCCCGCCGCCGGCAGCAGCAGCAGCAGCAGCAGCAGCGCGCTTTATATTCTAATGGCGAGCGCTCGCTACAAATAGAGCGTATCGCCCGCCGCCCGGCCGCCCGCTGCCGGCCCGGCCGCCCCTCCCCCCCCCGCCCACACTCGCAAATCGCCGCCCCCTGCGCCGCGCACGACCTCGCGCGCGGCAACCACGGCCTCCTTCGGGGGCGGCAAACGGAAATAGCGAGGGCTGAACCACCACCTTTCTATAGTAACTGTAAGAGGTGGTGGCTGAACCATAGATATATAGTTCTATAATATGTGTGGGCTGAACGCATTGATTGATTGATTGATTGATATTTCGTAATTCCGGGCGCGTCAACTGCTTCGATCATTAGTCCCGTTAGTGTAGTGTGTGTTTCTCGTGATATGGCGGTGATCTTCCCCCGCTGAGATCCGGCGCCGACCTACCGTCGGCTAGTGGGGTTTCCCCCTAACCAGGACTCTCCCACCAGCGGGGCACCGCCCCAGCCGGGACAAGCCCTAAGCTCCCGACCGGTCTCCCTGAATATGTGGTAGTGTAATGCATGTGAGTGTAAGTGTGTGTGTAAGGGGAGAGGAGAGGACAAGGAAGAGGAAGGACAGATCGCGCGCGGTCCGTGGCCCGTTCGGTTGGGTACTGCTCCGGCATTCGCTTGTGTTGATCGGAGAAACTACGGAAAACTACCGATCAGAGCAGTCGGCCGCTAGAATTCTCCTCCAGACAGCGGCTGAATTCAACCTAGCTGAGAAGCTAGAGTCGAAAATCCTGCCGCTGTGAGGAGTGGGAACCTAGGTCCTCCCGGTTAGAGGCGCTGCAGTGACATCAGTTGATGCACTGAGTTACCGCTCCCGGTCAGCTGGACGCAGGCTTTGAAGACCGAGCATAATATCCCGCCATGCTTTGTTGTGTGTAGATGCTCAATGAGTATCCTAAACCGTTGTTGTTGTTAGAGCATAATTAGTTTTAGACAATCGAGGTTAACTATTGGTCATTCCAAATACATGAGAAAAAGTAAAAGTTACTGAATCATATACTACTCATCATTCGAACAATAAAATTAATTTTTAATAATGCTTTGTTGTGCGAGAGCGATCGTAATATCACGAGGGGCAGAAAATTTTGGTTGATTTCCATGCTAATGAGAATACAGAAATGTGAGGCGTTCGGGTATAAATACTGAAGCACTTTTACCATATCTACTGAGACAATTTTGCTGTGCCTTAGGGAATAGATGCACGTGTTTAATGTATTTATTTACTATCAATCCCGTTGTAGCGATATATCAGGTCAGAGTTTCATGTAATTCTACCCATAATCGTTCCGATGTCTTCGGCGCTCTATTAAATATTTTTGTTATAATCTTGGTTGAATTTTTTTTAATTTTACATTTTCTCATACAACAAGGCACGCGCTTTATAAGAGAGAATATAACAGCAATTTAGCACTCGTAGCACAAATGTTTATCTTTATTTGTGGGGATGAACTTTAATAAATTTTATTCTAATTAAATCCAGAGTATCTGATTTTTTAGTATTAAAATAATAGTTGATAAATAATTTTGCGGGACTGATTTGTGTACTTACGTTACATTTTTTTTTCTCACGTAAGTCTACAAATCGATCTGCACCTACCGTAAATTATTCTGAAATTGGGATGCGGGATTGGATTCTTCAAAAAATCATTCTTTCAGTAATAAATTGACAAAATTTATTAAATTCCTAAGTGATCTTGATTTGTGACATTCGTATTACTCTTTTCCAATACAAAAGTATTCACTTGTTTATTCTTATTATTGGAAATTTAAGAGCAAAAATACATCATTTACTAGCGTAGCCGTGCAAGAACTCGCGTGTTAAACCCCAGCCTCCTCCCTATTTTTCCATTTCCATATTAACCATGTAATACATCTTTTTCTTCAAGACCCTCTTATTCTATTGTTTCCTTGAAATTGATAACAATAAAATATACCCTTGTCTGTGCAAATTATTCTTATTTAACGTTATTACCGAGCAGGGAGGTACACTCATGTAATTCAGTCGCGTAAAATATCAAGTAACTATCTTTATTTCACATACAGTTGCAGATTCTACAGGCTCTGGACAGGTGGGGTAGAATCGAGAAACGTCGAACCAGCAAAAATGTAATAGAATGTTCAAGAAGAACTCATCCAATAGATTACGGTGTAAAGATAGATTCTTTGAGGCCTTTGACCTCAAAATTTTAGTTTTTAAGGCCTTAAAACGCATAGAGTTATTAACGACATAGATTGAAAAAAAATGCTGCTGAATGTTGCGGATTGCATTTGAAATTAATATTTAGATGCGCTTTTTAAACAAATTCTTCGTATTTTTGAAGCAAAGTGCAATTCATCACGTCTCCGTGAAATTCTCTTTAGGATGCTCATTTATAAAGATTGTGTGTGAGCAGCAAAAGATATGTATACTAGATAATGAAATAAAATAGGAGACGATTAATATTCTCCGTAACTTTTATTGTGATAATTTTGAATTATATGCCTAATATAAACTTTGAACTTTGAAAACAAATTTTTAGTGCTCTTTGCATGTGTTTCGCCGAAAGAACTTAGACAACCTGACCAACTTGACCAAAAGCTGCCGCAAATTCACTTAGCGCTGTGAAGAATAAAACAGGCCATAATTTTATTTTATACATCTTAAATCTCACCTTTCTGATTGCTTATTCGTATTCGCATGGAGTTTTTTTCTCTTTCCGGTAAAAAAAACAACCTCTTAGATCATTGTCCTATTGTAATACTGTTGTATTCTTTATGTAAGTGTATTTAACTCGATGTTTGTTTTGCAAGAACATCAATTGTTCAATGAGATGAAAAAATATAAAGAAACTCATCATTGTCACTTGTCTACCGCCATTTGTATTGTCACTTACCATTTGAAACGTATGTACTTCGTTTACTCTCAAGTTCTTTGTCATTTTATTATTGTTGCGGATTGCAAAACTCCTATTACCGTCATTGGAAGGGAGCGTGTAGAAGACGGGCGGCGCGGGCCCCACGCCAAAGCCACGCTGCGTGAACTTTCGTGAACCATAGTTTTATTTTATACATCTTAAATCTCACTTTTCAGTTTAGTTATTCGTATTCGCAGTGGGTTTTTCTCTCTTTCGGTCCTGTTGTAATGCTGTAGTATTCTTTATGTAAGTCTATTTAACTCGAAGTTTTCCAGGAGCGGCCGCTCAGTGATGTCACTGCAGCGCCTCTGACCGGGAGGTCCTAGGTTCGAATCCTGACGGCTTTTCGACACTAGCTTTTCAGCTAGGTTGAATTCAGTCGCTCACTGGAGGATAATTCTAGCGGACTAGCTGCGGATCGGTAGTTTTCCGTGGTTTCTCCGATCAACAACAGGTGAATGCCGGAGCAGTACATTACCAAACGGGCCACATACCGCGCGCGATCTTTCCTTCCTCTTTATTGTCCTATCCTCAGACACATTTACACTAACATGCACTACACTACCACATTCCGGGAGACCGGTCGGTAACTTAGAGCTTGTCCTGGCTGAGGCGGTACCCTGCTGGTGGGAGAGTTCTGATTAGGGGGACACCCCACTAGCCGACGGTAGGTCGGCGCCGGATCTCGCCATCCAACGAGGAAAGATCATCGCCATCTCACGAGAAAAAACATGCACTACACTAACGGGACTAAAGACGGGACCATAAATCGATGTTTGTTTTGCAAGAACATCAATTGTTCAATGCGATGAAAAAAATATAAAGAAACTCATCACTGTCACTTGTCTACCGCCACTTGTATTGTTACTTACCATTTGAAACGTATGTACTTCGTTTACTCTCAGGTCCTTTGTCACTTCATTATTGTTGCGGATTGCAAAACTCGCATTACTGTCGTTGGAAGGGAGCGTGTTTCTACACGTCAGAAGACGGGCGGCGCGGGCCCCACGCGTGAACTTTGGAGAGCGGCGTGACCCGCAAGGCACATCTGAGACAATCCACGTCAATCACCCGCCGGCGCGCGCGGGCGGAGGCGAAACGACGGCCGGCCAGGTGGGCGTGGCGCCGCGCGGTGCGTTCTCACGGGGCCGGGCAGAGCGCGTAAATCAGCGCGCCCGACTCCACGCGCGATGCGCCCGTAGGAGGATAATCGGCACCATATTCTGCCTCGCCCACGCACAGGCGCCGCCCAGCGCGCGCGCGCGCAAGCGGATAAATCACGCGAGATGCGAGCGTGTCAAACCGCGACAGGCGGGCTGACCGCTGCCTGTCGGGTGGGGTGATCGCACTGGATGGGGCTCCGGGTGCAGACCCCGTGCGTCGTGGATTTCAGAGGGATGCGAGCGTGTCAAACCCGACAGTCGGGCTGACCGATTCGACAGTCAGGTGGGGCGGACGCAATGCATTGGGTTCCTGGTGTAGTTCCCGTGCGACGTGGATTTCTGACAGCTAAGCAAAGTGCGAGATTTTTCTGGTTCACACGAGATGCGAGCGTGTCAAACCGCGACAGGCGCGCTGACCGTTGCCTCGCGGGTGGAGCAGACGTACTGGATTGGGCTCCGGTTGCAGATCCCGTTCGCAGACGGCATTCGGCGTTCGGCAGTCGGATGGGGAGGGGGGCACAATGGATTGGGCTCCTGGTGCAGTCGCTGTGCGTCGTGGATTTCTGACATTCAGGCAAAGTGCGTGATTTTTCTGGTTCACGCGAGATGCGAGCGTGTCAAAACGCGACAGGCGCGCTGACCGCTGTGTGGTAGGTTCAGCGAACGCACCGTCGTTCAATACTATCACCTGACTATTATACTGAATGCTATATGAAGGAAAATCTAAGACAGAATCTCTGGAAGACGGAAACCTGTCATCCTGAACAAAAAATCTCAAAGGAACTATTGTATACGAGAAAAATACCTCTATAAGCCGGAAACATATCTAACGCGGAAACGGAATGGTTTTTAGAGAACATAAAGTAATTATTACCGGGCAAAAAAGGAAATTTATTTTTAATTTTCCCGCACTCTCTGTGGAATGGCCGGTGCGAACGGGCATGACTTGAGACAATAGAGTGAATGACGAGTTTTTCTTCTTATACCGTTTGTCAAGGAATCTTTGGAAATCACAGCGACTATTTCACTGCAACTTTAATGCGGTTTTCAAGATCTCACGCTTTTATGTGATTTTCAAGGTCGCAACACAATCGGCTTCGTCGCCTGGTGGGACTCGAAACTAAGGTCTCCCAATCGGAGGTACTGCAGTGACATCAGTTGATGCACTGAGCTACCGCTCCCCGTACGGCGCTCGTCAACTAAGGGACTGCCCTCGACCCGAGGCTCGCTTTCGATGTTAAATTCAGGCTACACGGGGCTTCCCGGAACGCGTCACAAATTTATTAATTTAATATAAATTTATTATTTTTATTTATTAATTTATACACTTGTAACAATAAATTACCGTTATTATAAATAAAATTTTAAATTAATGTATATTGTAAATAACCGTATTGTTTAATGATCATATTTTTCGACAGTTCACTAATTTTATTTCTTATACGTTTATATTTAGACATTATGGAGATACTTATAAATTAATCATACACTATTCATCGACTTCAAATTCAAGGAGCTGCGACATCAGCCAAATCGATTGGGGAAGCACAATTTTGATGAAAATCCTACGTACGGTTTAGCCGCTAGCATTGTTCACAGACACACGGTTAATGGATTTTTGGGCATCAATGATCCAAAAACCACGAATTCTGACGACACAATGCGTTAGAGGAAGTAATTTACTAGGGTATGGTATATGAGAAAACTCGCTCCCGTCGTCGCTCATTTTCTTGAACATACCATTCATGCAATTATCCCCCTCTTTATACACTCGTTTCGTTAATTATTATTATTATGTTACTCAAAATTTATTAAGAGCAAATAACATTAATAGCATGTCTTCCAATGAAGTATTGTCATTAAGAAGATGTTTTTAAAATTTCAAATTTATATATTTTGTAATCTTCAAAAATATTCTTTTGGGAGTGGCAAACATAAATGGGGGTCCTCCTTAAATACTTTCTGAATCAGCCTCTGATTCCTGTCAACGGTTATGCTGTAGGAGTGGATGAGCACAGAGGGATAAAATACAGTTCATGAGATACATTGTTTCCTGTTGATAAATGCCAACTTTCATACAAAAATTATTGTGAAAAGTTGAATAAATGAATTTGCTAATACTTCAAAAAGAAAGAGTAAATTATTTTATTGATTTAAATACATATTTTTAACTTAATTGTTTCTTTTATAATATAATTAAAATTTGAATGATTAATACAACACCACATAATAATTGTATATCGTACCAAATTTATGTAATTAATTACTAAGAGACACGCTATTTTACATCTACCATTCATTTGACATTTACCTGTGTAGAAAACAAAATGCATTGAATCGATAAAGTTACTGGAAGTACCTAAAATTCTGAAGAATTACTTTAAAAATATAAATTTTGATAAGTGGAAACATTTTCAAACCTGGGGTGAGTTTGGAGCAATTCCGGTTATCACATTATCAAAGAATCTTCCTTCCTACTTCTGCCTTTCTACCGACAGAAGCGCTAATCGAAATAGGGAACTTTTGTGTAAGTTCTTAGATTTCAAACTCCTCGTGGCGCGCCCGGGCGCGCCAGTCGAAGGATAGGAAGTGAACGTGATGCGTGCAGCGATTTGGCCAAAAATGAACTGTTAATTTAGATTTCTCTACGAAACAAAGTATATGAATTGTAATTTGTGAATGAGTGTGTGCCAGATTTCTCGCTCTGTTCGTGAAAAGTGAAGTTCAAGAAAATATAGAAAACCAGCTAATGGTAAGTTTGTTTGATGTATTATATCTTATCTTTAAGTTACTCACATTTAGTAAATAATTCAAAGACATTCAAGTTTAATTGAGTTATGCTTTTGAGTCTTGTAATAATATAAACAAAGTAAAATGAGTGGCAGTTACATAGACAAGTATTGTTTAATGATACATTTTTATATAAGGTATCAAAGGATCAGTGTCTTGATGTTATTCTCAATATAATGCCCAGTTATTGCTTCTTGGTGAAATATATTGTTTCATTTGACTAGCCACATTTTATCCTGTAATAGTATTATACATTTACTTTTCTTATTAGTATTTTGTGTATTACCCTAGTTAAACCGCATATGTAAGGAACATTATCTTCATATGGAATTATGAAAGAAAAATGTAATAACTACGGACCTTTTATCATGCTTTGTTGAGAAATTCTCAATTTATCTGATAATTGATGAAGTGGGTCTATTGTTAACCTAAACACATATTGACATGAAAGAAAGTAAGTAAATCAGACTAATGAATGATGTTACCCAAATATCTAATTTGAAATGTAGCACAAAGCTGGAATAGGGAGACAGAAGGTGTAACGAGTAATTAAAATAATGAGAAGTGGTAGAATGTAGAGCCAACAGAACCAACGATCATGCAAACGAGGCATTCGCCTCAGGCAGAAAAGTATTCTTGTGCAATATTCTCAATACGATCAATACCAATGTCGAAGCAACATAACCGATAGCAAGTTTTGAAGGGTGAAAATTGAAAGTTTAAAAAGTTTCCTAAGGGGCTAATATTAACGCAGAGGGATATTTTTTTTATGTTTGTAGTTCATGACTACAATTTTCTCCGTGGCTTTAGAAAAGCTTCATTTGGATTTATTTAATTCATAAGTAAAAATAACTCATTGATATTTAAACATTAAAATTTGTATATTATTAGAATAATTCGTCGTAAAGCTGATAGTGTGAATGATAAAGCCGGTATGTGAAGAATACATAAAAATAATTAACTAAATTTGCTCTTGTAATACACTACGATATTCTAATTTAGTTACGTTTTGAACAAATATTCAAACGTTTAGCAATAGATTTGTAAATGTTAAAATAATGGTCTCTTGTGTACACTTTCTCATCCACAGGATAAAGATAGCATTCTTTTAACTTCGAAAGCAAGAAATATATGCATAAATCAGTTTACTACTACATAAACCCGTCAAATCAAACGTTCGTGGTGGATATTACAACTTCATAAACATTCTGCCAGTTCATAAACACAGCCCAAGTTTTCATTTAATTGCTTTTTAATGTATTATGTTCCTCGCGTAATCGCACGCTTCGCAATCGCCGTAGTTCCGGGCAACAGAAGTAAACGGCTGCGTAGCTCCCAAGGTCGCAACGCGACTGAGCGACCAAGACACGGCCGGCATTGCCCTGACAGCCGAGGTCAACAGTAGGGCCGGAATTTTAATGACGAGTCGTATTCTTTCTGAACCTTCCGGTGAATTTTATAACAATTTGTGCACGAATCTAGGTATTGTGGATTAGAAAAACGTATTTTTATTGTGCAAAGTCGTTATTATACTGCTCAATTTTACCCAAAATGCATACATGTCATATTTTTAAGGACACAAGAATAAAAAGCTTGAAGTTTTATCTCGCGTGACAATGTATCAGGTGATATTGTCACAAATAAATTCAACAATTATACCATACAGCATTATTTGAAACAGGATTATTTGTTTTACATACACAAGTTTTTTTATGCTAGTTAGTTCCAAAGACTGCAAACCGTATGTATCATTTTCACGATCTGTTCTTGAGTGAATTTTGTATCAACAGGAATTTTTTTAAAAACATTTTCTAGGATGAATTATTTTTTGTTGCCTGCAAGAACGTTCTTAAACAGACAAAGTTCTTTCAACTTCGCTTGAGTATTGGGGGGCAATACTTGAAAGCTTCAGTATTTTGTAGTTGTGTCATTTTCAACGCAATGAGTTTCAACCTGTAAAATACCACATAACTTTTTCATTGTTCTCAAACCTGGATTTTTTTCTTTAATTTTCTTCATTTCTTCATTTCTTCTGTTAAGGCTCGTTCTATTGGTCCTGGCATATTGTTGAATGACTTTGCTACAGAGTTCAGTCAGATGTGTTTCGTGCCCACGGACGTGTTTGGATCAACTTGCTGAAGAACTGTACTGCTCTAGTCACACAGATATGATGCTAACTCGAAAGCCATCTCTGAACGTTCCTCTGAATTTTATGAAGGAACAAAAAAATAAAAAAGTAAAATATGCAAATATATGCTCTTAAAATGAAAATATACTCACTAAACATAAATATGCAAAAATATCCACTATAAGAACTTGTATATCGATCCCACACAATAAGAAATGAATGTGTGCTTTATGCATATTATTACATTTAAGGAAAAAAACAAACATACAAATATGCAAAATCCGCAGCCTATTTATGAGTAACAATAGACGTAAAACTCTATAAGTGAGCTACTACGGGGTAGTGAATTACTCCTTAGTCCTGCATTCAGTAGATTTAAGACGGAGAAAACAAAATTAAGTTTGTGGAGTGACACAAAAAGCAGATTACTACAGCACATTATAATTACGTATAACTTCTAGCTAGAAATGTCCAGGCCTTCAGTTGGTTGTAGTAGTACGCTTCGTGGCACTATGAGCTGCTCAGCGCAACTAGCGTCTGGAAAAGAATCTGTAATAACCCTGCCGTTTTACAGCTTGGGGTAATCGCATGTAAAAAAAATGGAAATGCAGAGAAAAATAAAAGTAAAAATATGAATAAAAAAATAAAGTTCTTAAATGTATTTATCTAAATTCCGCCTATTCGTATTTCATATGTAAAGTGTAAAAGTGTTCAGGCCGGTTTTTTTTTCTTCTGCTCTGTTGTGGCTAGATGATCAACTGTCCGCAGTGGTGATTTCGTCTTGCTATCAGAGTTGCATACCCTCACTGGTGACCTCGATTTGACGTCACCCTTCCAAGGCCCTTAAAACACTGTTTTTGTGCACTGTACGAACATAAATTTTGTGGCGATAGGCGAGTTCAGTGTGGACGAATTTTGGAGAACGTGTGGTGACAGGCGAGGATATGACGAGGGATCCCAAATTATATTTCTTAACACATCGATATTAGCTTAATGAACCTCACGAAAACATCAATCACATTACAAAATCGAAAGTAAAATTTACGGATTAAGAATAAACATAAAAATGCGTCATGGCAATTTTCTGGGATAATATGCAGAATACTGAACAATTCATAAAATTATGATGCTTCTTAAGAAACCGACTCGGTGTGTTTTAAATGCACCATAAAACCTTGTACATTGGATTTGAGAGTTTTATATCCATGCCAAGTGATCGTACTTCATGCCTGTACGGGAACAGATGTGCATTTGCGCTGAACCCCGGTCATCAGGGCACAGCCAGAGTTTAACAGTGGTAACGCGAGACGCTACCCAGCGCAGCCCGCGCGCCGAGCTCCGGAATCCCATCGAGGCGCGTCCGCATGACAAAAGAGCTGGAAAGCGATAGCCCTCTCCGCCGGCCGCTCCGCCGCCGTGGCGTTTTCATTAATCCATTACGAAGGCGAAGGCGCTGGAAAAACACAACATTACTCATCCTCTCATCGCCCATCGCCCAGAAACAAACGCGCCGGAAGGCCGGTCGGCCGCCCGCCGCCCCAGCCGTTCGCCCGCTTCCGCCGCCGGGTGAATGGGGCCAATCAGACGACGCCCGCGCCGCCGCCGCCGCCGCCGCCGCCGCCAGCTCAACGCCCGCCGCGCGCGCGCTCAATGCCGTCATTAACGGCGACGCTTCGCAGCCCGGTCCGACCCGGCCCTGCCCGGCGCTGTGCTCCGGCCGACGGCGTCCCAGGGGTCGGCAAAGCCACCGCTCGGTTGTTGCGAATTCGAGCATGAAAATCAACATGCACTTCTCGACTAATTGTAAAGGGGGTCGGTGCGAATTCGAGCATGAAAATCAACATGCACTTTTCAACTAAGTGTAAAGGGGGTCGGTGCGAATTCGAGCATGAAAATCAACACGCACTTCTCATCTAATTGTAAAGGGGGTCCCACCAACTACGGGCCACCCCTATAACTTCTAAACGGTTCATGACATCGATCTGCAGGTTTCACTCAACAATGCGGAATCATGGGGCAAATAATATGGTGTAGAGATATTGTGTGAAATATTTTTAGTTTTTGAGAAATTTAATCATCTTGGATTTTTTAAATGGAACCGTAGATTTTTCTCACTTGCACGAGATAGATCATAAAAAGAGGAATGCAATGGTGTATATATTAATGTGTTGATAATATTTTTTGAGTATAAAATTGTACTTTCTGACATGTATTTTAAATTAAACTTGCAATATTTCCTGTAGAAGCCCTTACATCTGTCGCCTATGGAGAAGATGGCCTTCGCTTGGCGGCGCCGCCTATAAAAGCCCCGGCGCGCCACGGCGCCGTAAAGGCTACCTTCCCCAAAGGCGACAATGACGAGGGCCTTTACAGGAAATACTGCCCATTTAATTGAAAATCACACATTAGAAAGTATAATTTTACTTTCCAATTACTGTCGAAGTATTAACATATGATAATATATTCCTCTTTTTATTATCTGTCAGTTTCTGGCGAGACAAACATATAATTCAATTAAAAAATCAAAGATTAAATTTCTCAAAAACTAAAAGTATTTCAAACCATATCTCTACGACGTATTACTTGCCTCATGGCAAGTGAGTATTGTTGAGCGAAAACTACATTTCGATATCATGAACCAAACGTAAAGGGGGTGGCCCGTATTAAGTGGGCCATTCTGTATAAGACTGATTGTGAGATTTATTCTTTTATTGACCTTTTTTTTAATAGAACGTTAGCTTCATCGACCCCTTCAGGTTTTCTTTATTATATACAAAATCTATAATCATGACAATTTCATAGGAATGCTTTAAAGATTAGATTTTCGTACTCCAAAATTCTCATAAATATCTCAATTTTTTTAATTATCAAAAATGATTCCACTTTTAAACAGCTGTGTTTCCACTCTTCACTGAAATACAATGGTTACAAAATGTTAAGTGTCTTTTTAGAAATTGCCGTGGTCCACTGCGTATTGCGAAGAGTACTTTCTTGAGCGACAGTATCGTTGACAATCCGTAGTTATAATTTCTTGAGTTTTCTAAACATCCCAATTTTTAAGGATGAAAGAAGGGTATGAAAGAAGAGGAGCGAATTCGCAAATTATTATTGTACGTTTTGCTTTATACCAGAAAAAGTTAATTACGTTCATTAATATTTTTTTTAAATTAATGAAATCTTGATTTTCCTGATGCGGCGCCGTCTTGTTCGGCTATTGACCCTCAGTCAACCACTTAAGGTGGGTCTCTACCGATCCCTTTGGGAACCCCTGGACTACGAACCTGCCTTCTACAGGCGTGTGCAGCCTAAAACAAGAAAAGGGCTTGTACATTTCTTTCATCCTTTTTCAATTATATATTTTTATTTACAGAAGACATATTTTATTAGGAAATTATAAAACATTTGCCGACCTGGATGGCCGAGGTGACTAAAATGTATCGACTCAACGTTTCGTGTATCGACTTCGTGTATCGACTCAACGTTTCGGTTCGAAGAGTCGCGGGTTTGAGTGCCGCCTTCAGCATAGTTGTTTGTCCCTTGTCTCTTAAGTATGTGTTGTCGCGTACGCCTCGCGTCCTGCTGCGCCAGATCAGAGGTGCCCGCGAATGTACTGGTCTACGGTGTATATGGTCGAATATGCGTCTCGACGGAACATAAAGGGTAACCGGCTGTGGGCTGTAAAAAGTAATAAATAAATAAAAAAATCTACGGGGAAAAATTAACTTTAATGAAAAAAATTTATAAATACTACAGTTGTTTTATGTTAAACTATTTATGCGGTTGCCACATGCCTTGGAGAGCCTCTTTCCCAAACATAACAATTCAACTGATTGTAGGGAAATCTGGGAATAGCCATTTTTAAGGCTATGATATGAAATGTTTGATTACGTATGGCTGTGGGGCCCCTTCAATATTTTGTGGGGTACCCCGTCCACTCTGGCCCCACTTGTCCTTTTAGACCTAACCGACCTTTCTAGGAATTTTGATAAAACTTATTTTTGCAGTCAGGCGCGTCGATTACAGGCGCGTCGATTCGATGGTGCATAATGTAAGTCATGTGATTTTAATTATATTTTCTATTCATGTAATATGTTAATTCGTGAAATAACAAACGTGGAAAGTAAAATTAATTTTAACAGTGATACTTAAAGTATTATTTACCATTTGGATTGTATAATTCTAAACAACCTGTAACAAGTATTGTACCGCAGCTTCTGAGCCAATTACCCCATCTCGATCAGGTTTTCGTCCAGTTCCCTGATTCTTTGTATAAATTCTGAGATGGCCCCTAGTTTTGCTTCTGGACATTAATGTAACTTCATTATCTATGCTCGTCTTCTAGAATTCAGTGGGAAATAGAGTTATTCAAATTATCGTTCATGTTGTCGCGGCAAGAAGTATTATTCCTTCATGATGGACATGATGAGAGATGTGCCTAAATTGATTGCTTAGTTACCCTTGAAAATAAATTTTATTACATCGGAGCGAATATTTTGTTAACAATCCTAGCAAAAAACACTCATTTTCTTTCTCTATTCAAAATTCAAGTAGTATATAGCTTAGGGTAGGAATCACAGAATTATGAAAACGTGCACAGATTTTACTTCTCCCCCTAGCACGTCAAATACAGTTATTAACTGTTTTGACGTAAAAATAAACAAAAAAATAGATTGTCACTCTGTGATAACCGGTAGATTCTCTCTATGCGAGTCGTGAATTTACCGACTATCATAGTCAAATTTCTTATATGACAATTACATTTATTAAAACCAATAGTGTTTAACTATACATATAAAATGTCACAATCAGGGCGGTGTATCTAAAAAATAACGCTTTTTCTATCCGATTTTTCTTACTGCTCCTTCCTACTGGCCAATAATAAGCTGCAACTCATATATATTAGAAGGCGGTATGTATCGTTCGCTGTGTCAATGTGCAATAAACATCGAATGTGTTATAACAAAATCTCTTTGATTTCAACATGCTTTCAGTTATTTTCAATGTCTGGCGCTGTTGGATATAAAATTCGTGGAATAGTCATATTAAATACCAAGAGTGCTTTGGAAATTTTCGATAAATCCCCCACTCGCGAAACAAGGAGAGGCTATATCTGAGAATTTCCAAAGTCTGTCTGTACTTGGCGCGACAGTCTGACTGGAACGGGCCATGGCCTACCAGCAGCGCCCCGGTCTCGCGGCAATGGGTTAATGGGGTACGTGTGGCTAGCACGAAGACATCCTCACGCCGTATTCTGGCCTTCTCGAACTGAGAAGTGAGTTTTTCCATTGTCACACAGCAATGTATACTGGAATATTGCAAGGGAAACGCGCATTACAATCTTGCACGACTGGAAATATAATCCGGGGCGCGTCATGAAAAGCGAGCACGCTGGTCAATGAGCTAAACCGCGTGGGCCACTCGTAGTAATACCTATAATAATTTGTAATATACACACTTGACGCCGTCATGCAACCCGCAGCGCACATTAGTGATATTCATCGTGCGTAACTCGGAAACAGCGCAGCGAAGTCCTTACAACCTGGGTTTGGAGATCCACAAAGGAATATTATATTTACGTACATTACGCCGTATAATACAAAATGAGTCCTGCTCAGAATTTATAATGCGTTGTAGGGGCTTTCACTCTTCACCCACTCCAGTCAAGTGGCACAGGAGGTCAAAGACAAATGTAATGTCAAATTCCATGAAAAATTAATTTGAAAAATTTTAATTATCTCGGATTTATGAGCTTCTGATGATAAACGCACACGTTTTACATGACGTAATACGCAGATGAGGGCTTGAACGTACAACGTTCGAAATGTTTGCCGGGTTTCAGCGCAGGGATGGTTCTGCTTCCCGCTTCAGATGAATAAGGTCTGAAGAGATTTGCATTTAACTTGAGCATGATTACTACTCCATATCCGTTTACATATGTATTCCACTACGATACTTTCAGTTGTAGATATTCAGTTGAAATAAAGTGTAGCGTCGCAATCTTTAGCGTTGCCAAGGTCAGTCATGGGTAGCTGACTACCAGTCAATTCTTTTCCAGAAATGAAATGTCTTTCTGAACAACACTTTTATTATTTGTGCACCAGTGCATAATTCATAAATTATCCGCAGCAACAGCCTCGTGGATCTGCCAAGAAGGTCTGCTTACCTCGACTTCTCAAAGAATTCTAGTTATTTATTTTATGTTTCTCAACGTCTCATGTTCCTAGGAAGGAACAAACCACTACGTTTCAAAAGCTAATTAAAAGGAGGGGAGGGGACCGCCTCGAGTGTTCGAAGTAAGTTTTCAATGATGCAGAGCTAGGAAATTTGTAGGATGTAAGAAAAAACTAGTATCAGGAATATTTTGATAGATTCCTTCACAACACATCCTCGTGAGCTTGGTCATCGTTTTCGGTATGAATCGTCTGTAGCAGAAAAGCTTTAAAAGTAAATTCTCATCAAAGGCGCTCCTTGCAGCTGGCAAAAGCCCAACTAACACACGAAGTATCAAAGTTTAATTTCTTGGCTGATATGGAACATATTAAGTTGGTAAATGATCTTGGCTGTCCGGGTGACGCCGCATCGAAGGCTGTGTTGCCGACGTTTCGACCGTCTTTTCGTGGAAGCCTGAAGAAGACCATGAAAAGATGGCCACCAGCCCTGAGGAAGACCACGAAAAGATGGCCGAAACGTCGGTAACACAGCCTCCGACGTGGCGTCACCCGAATAACCAAGATCATTTACATGACTGGCCGCGGAAGCCTACGACTCCAATATTAAGTTGGATTTTCATAATCGTATAAGTCTTGGCAAAACAAATTCAAAACGGCTTGAACATCTCTCGTCGTCAACGCTTCATTCCGCCAGAAAATCAGCGTTGCATTCTCGGTTGCTAAACTATGATTTGGCTGACCGCCAGAAAAGTTTTTAACTTTAATGAAATCTATTTACCTTCTGACAGTCTCGTGTAATTGCAGGGCCCACAATGTATTCCAGTTATGACGGGGGAGTTAGGTCGGAATGTACTCCTCCAAGGCGCTCTAGTCTGACTGGAGAAGATGATGGGAAAGAAATGGACAGGAGGGCAGATTGCGTGCGGTTCGTTATTTAGGTTGTTGCTCCGGTTTTTGCGCGAAGAGATTAGAAAATCGCGTAAATCACTGATCATTCTATGTATTCTTTTCGCCACGTATTCATGCGCCGCAAGCTCACCTATATTAAGCACATCAAGCACAATTCTGGCATCTTGTCAGAATCGTTGCTACGCTTAAGTCGCAAGGCGTTGCTATTATGCTCAACGCTACTTGTGCTGGTTTCATTAACATATGAGGATTGGGGCGTAAGTGATGGCAACTCCTGTTTTTGTGAAAACAAACGAGTGCTGATGGAAAATCTGAAATATACACATGAAAGGTCATGATACAAACTACGTGCATGGGCATTTAACGGCACATCAAAATTGGGGTTCTCATATTTATTAAGTTATTTCAAATGACGGTATTGGTTCGAAGCATTTAAGTATTTACGAGTTGACAACATCTCAGAAGAATGCTCAGAAGAATGTATATCCGGGAGCGGACAGTACCGTTTTGCACAGAGTATAAGACACCAATCAGACGTATTTTGTTTTGTATTTAAAGGGATAAGAGAGATTGAAATTTCTATTTCATTCTTTAAATGTTTGCTCTTCATTTGCGCTTTTTGATTCTGCATGGATAAAAATTGTAAAAGTGGACAATTTGGTGGTTAAAAGTTGACAAAGGTATATCCACAAAAGTGTACAAATTGACAAGTCATATTGGAGTTGCTTAAGTGATCAGAAATTAGCGAAATCTAGAAAACTGCGTAAAATTACATTGTCTATTCGTTTGTTGTTAATCAGGGATAAAACGTTAGATTGTTTACCCATGGACAGTATCAGCCCCATAATGATGTTATGCATTTCAGGATGTGACCGTTCGAAGTTGGATAGAAACCTGCAGGTATTTACACTGTTAAAACAATGAGTAGTGACCTTGAACAGCAAATATGCCGCTGAACAAAACCACACAACATAGTTTTTCGAAACGAAGCACGCATACTAGAATAACAAATAAAATACTCACGTAAAACACTGCAATAAATTATTTTAGCAAGTCATTCTTCACTAGAGGCGCACTGAGGATTTATCTCTAGTGGAGGCTACAAGTACAGTGTCATGCCGACTTGATGTTTTCATATAAAGGAAGTTCAGTTTTTGCAAAATATAAAATGATTTTTTTCGTTCACCTGTAGTTAATGTAATGTTATCAATTTATGTATTAAACGACTTTCGTTAGTATAGAAATTTAGTATAGAGCTCATGAGCTCCCCTCCAAGCAGTTTGGGTGCGCCAGAGATCTTCATGAATACTGCAATGTCGTTGAATAATGTAGTACACTAGTTCTTTACACACCAAAAATATCAACAAATTTGCTGTTTCATAACGCAACATGTGAATTGCAAGTAGTATTTAATATCAGGCAGTCTCTTCCGTGGAGATTTGGTGTCGCATATGTCAACTGTGTCGTAAATAGTGACGCACTGAATATAATAATTTAGTCGTTACGCACGGTATGACAATGGGCGGAATAACAGTCCAATATTTGCACTTTCAATCAAAACGAACCTGTTTCATTCATTTTGTGTTTTTGCCGAGTTCCTGTGTATCTAACAAAACCGTACATAAGTCTCACATGGATAGAGACTGCATAGTTTTCCACCAATTTATGCGTGTATTCGAAACGAATAATGTAGACTAGAAGTTTTTGTGAATATCCCGAGTTCCTGTGTAATTAAGGGAAATTATAGGGACATTTCAAAAGCCCGGAGGCCGCGTAGTTTTATTCCATTTTCTACACGTATTGGAAATTAGCGATATAAATTTTCAAAGCGCCGAATGTTCGCGTCGGAACAACTAGTAAAATGAACCGAACAACGCGCCCTGAATAGCAGAGATGGGTTTAACAGCTTTTCTTCAATAACTTTTATCGGAATAACAGTCGAATTATAATAATGGTTATTGATAACAGTTGAAAAATAACACGTCCACGACCAGCAACCTAACATGGCCGTCTGTGGTCGACTGCTAAGAGTTAAATCAGTTGTGGCGACTGTGAAGAGTAGCAAAACGAATAACGTTGGTAGCTCCTTAAAGCTTGTGTAACTGCCTTACGGCGCTGGCTTGCACTATTTCCGCAAACACGTTTGGTCAGAGAAACAGCTGATATGAACAAGACTGGATGAACTGCAAAGGAAGAGTTGTAATTGATATAACGAGTAGAAAATGTGCATAGTATATTACTAAAATGACAGTGATTTGGGATTTGGGTTCAGTTTGCAAATATTCTTTCGAAAATGCAACTTGTACGTGGTGAAGTGACGTGTGTCAAAAATAACGAAAAGGAGAAATTGTGTTTTTGCTTACCTACAGCTAAAGTGGTAACGACGATTCCTTATTTAAAAATAATGCGAGTTATTTGACCGTAACTCATTTTGTTTTATCGGACTTAGGGAAATATTAGTGGATCTAACATAAACAGCAATGGGACAGAGAGAAGTTAACAAAGATACTGGATATATTTAATTTAAAGGACAAATTTTGTATTCTAGGGTATACAATGAAATATAAAAATATTGTGTTACGTGGAGTGTAATAATGAGGAGTTATTTTTAATGTATAATTTGAACACTTGCTAATGATAACGGATTAGCTGCAGTGAAACTACAAAATGGTTGCCGCGAAAGCTTGTAGTTCGGGTTTGGCCCAGTATATTGCAGTACTATGAATTTCTACGTAGAGTCCCTAGGTACAGGGACTATCTAGGGATTCTCTGTAAAACGATAATAGCCAATAAAAGAATAAGTGAAATAACTGTTATTTTGCATAAGTTACAAAAGTTTAACTGTTAAGAAATAAGTTTAGTTTTTAAGGGAACATCTCTGTGTATAGAAGGATTTTCCTAAGAATCAGCCAAAGTGACAGTTCGTTAAATAAGTGAATATTACATGTAATTCGGAGAAGTATCCCACCGCCGCGACAGCTGTTCAACCACGCCTCTTCAAAAAGTATTTGAAAACATCAGTATACAGACGTGTAAGAGTTTTGCTGAGGTCTATGCACGTACGAGAGTCAGGGAAATATTTAAATTTGTTTACGTACGTGGAAAATCTCTTAAGATGCTCTCACAATCAGTGAAAGAAAACTGCCACGAATGTAAATAGAAAACTCTCAATCACAGCTCGCGACACAACAACACAATAGCCGGAAACACGTGCACCACGCATCACACATTCAAGTCTCGGTTTTAAAATAAACATAATATTTATCACACAAAAAGGAAATTCAATGTAATGTTTATAGAAAAAAAGAACTTTTACAGAAGAGCACATAACACTGCACTTCCTAATTTCAATTATTTCTCGTGGCGCACTATATTTTCGACGGACGAGGACATCACAAAAGGAAGCGTCGAAGCCATTTGCACGTTAGCCAACTCCAAACGAACGAATGCAGGAAGGGAGTCTAATGGGCCCAAGGACACAACGACCATAGAACCTTCAGTTATGTGGACAGCACTAGCTGTCACTTTGGCTCATTCTTCGGAAAATCTATAGACGGAGGCCACGCAAGGCAACGTAGCGGTGCGAGGGCAGCCCCTGCGTCGCGTCGGACCGAGCCGGGGGGTGGGGTGGGGGTGGGGCGAGGGCGACCACACACACGCCGCATCCGCCCGGCGGCGGCGCACCGCCCGCGGCCGCCCGCAGCCTCCCGTAGACGCCCCGCGGGCCGGTGGCGGTGGCGGTGGCGGTGGCGGTGGCGGTGGCGGTGGCGGTGGCGGTGGCGGTGGCGGTGGCGGTGGCGGTGGCGGTGGCGGTGGCGGCGGCGGCGGCGGCGGCGGCGGCGGTGGCGGTGGTGTAGGCGGCGGAGGGAGGCGGCGGAGACGAAGGCGGTGGCGGAGGCGGTGGCGGCGACGGTGGCGGCAGGCGGCAGGAGGCGGCGGCGGAGGCGGCGGCGGAGGCGGCGGCGGAGGCGGCGGCGGAGTGGCGGCGGCGGTGGCGGCGGCGGAGGCGGCGGCGGAGGCGGCGGCGGAGGCGGCGGCGGAGGCGGCGGCGGAGGCGGCGGCGGAGGCGGCGGCGGCGGAGGCGGCGGCGGCGGCGGCGGCGGCGGCGGCGGCGGCGGCGGCGGCGGCGGAGGCGGCGGCAGCCCGCACATTGTAGGCCTGGGGCTGTATGCGCCCGGGGAAAGGGTGCCGGATCACACGCTGGAATGCCTGCCATGCAGACGCCCCAGGCGGCGGCGGCCAAACACACGCGCATAAGTAATTAAAAATGTGTGTAATTTATCGCGCAGCCTGCCGTCTTGATGATGTAATGAGAGTAGGGTGGTTGAAACTTGGTTCTTAATTCAGGAAGTGTTCTTTGAAGATGAAGTGAATATAACATTCTTAAATGGTTCTTTAAAGGCTGTCAGGAATGGTCAAGCGTATTTTCATTTTGAATGGTTGCGTTAATGATTTAAGATGCACAAGATGTTTGAATAAGAGCCCATAGTACGGCTCTGAATGCACATAAGTACTGCTTATTCTAAACAGTCACTCGAATTAAAGAAAGTAATCGGTTGCATCATTAAAAATCTCATTTTCTACATATTGTGCAGGATGAGCATTACATTTCATGTGATCTAAGCTTATTTTTTGCCTTAGTTCTATGTTAAGGTGGCACTTTATTATGTAAATTTATATAAAATAATATGGTATGAATTATACATTTATTTTCGCAGGCCTGCTTGCTCGGGGTTAGGTTGTAAGACCTCGGTGAAAATGGCAGAGAGCATGGAGAATCCCTCTCCTTTCGTGTGTTGTGTCGGGAAGAGCATTGTGTTCCTGGAGTCAGATCCGGGAAGATCGCAATTGTGTTAACATTATTACACCATATTCGCTGTTGAAAATATTCGAAAAAAAATTCTACATTAATATATGAATCATTCATTTTTGCCCTTGTTTGCGAGTCTGATTTGGAAGCAGAATTTTTTCAGCATTTCTGTCGCTATTAGAGAATGTCCCTATCTCACTTCCTCGCTCTCTCGCTTGTGTTCTTCCGCACAGTAACAGAAAAATAAATTAATATCTTATGGGTCTATTTATCGCTCCTGTCGTACTCCTTCGGCTTCTGTATATTCCTATTTTTATGCATTTCGTACAACAGGTAGTTTATTACAGTATACGGATTTACAATTTATTTAATCAACAATTCGTGAGCTCAATGTAGTGATGACCACTATTAAAATACGGACGCATAATTAAGTTATCGATATATGAATATATGAAGGGGTAAGTCAGGGATGATTAAAAGTCATTCCAACCTGCAGTGCCTATGTACAGGAGGTCAGAGTCGGAGTCCCGACGGTGACAGAATTTGGAGATTTTCTGGAGCGTTGGGTCGAATTCAGCTGCCGTCTGAACGTCAATACTAGCGGACGGCTGCTCTGATCGGTAGTTTTCCGGAGTTTCTCCGATCAACACCAGGTGCTGGTACAGTACCCTAGCAAACGGGCCATGGGCAGCGCGTGATCTTTCCTTCCTCTTCCTTGTCCGTACTCCTTCCTCACACACACCCACTACTTACACTCATATGCACCACATTATCACATTTGTCAGGAGACCAGTCTGGAGCTTAGAACTTGTCCCGGCTGGGGCAGTGCCTCGCTGTTCGGGGAAAATGTCCGAAAGCCGACGCACGACGGCGCCGACTCTCGCCTACCGGTGGGGGAAGATCAGTCATCTCCCGCGGTGAAAATATGCACTATTCTCTCGTTGGCACGTTCATTTGTGTAATGAATTGTTTCTTTAGAATGGTGTCTACGACCGTGATTCATATATAAGAAAAAGTTTGCAAAAAATCAAAATACGAAAAACGTTTCAAGATATGGGAAAAACTAATGTTTACTCTTCAAGCAACTTTAGCCCGTCCCTCATGCCCATCAATTTCAAAATCTTTATGCACACCGTGGTGAAGAGTCCGGCTCGAGCTCGACTGTTTCAATTCTATTGGCCTTCTGGACGAAGCGTTGGGAAATAATGGAGATATATTTATGGATAATCTCATTCAGAATCATGAATTCAGTATCTTCTTGACTGATGGGGAGACGCATCGATCTAGGTGCAGATGCCAGCATTTCGGCCGTTATGCTGCGACCTTTCTTAGAGCGAAATGCGTTAAATATAAATTTATCTCAGAGAAATGTTGCCGCATGTCTACAGAAAAGTTAAAATTCTTGCCTAGGTCGCAGCGGCGCCTCCTGGGCAGCCGTGAAGGTACGACTCCGACCGTGGACACCTATGCTATTATCAGTGCCTACTGTTGTGTTAGATAGCGGTACACATAAATAAGGGTCCTTGGAAACGATAGGCGATGAGGGGTCTGTGTACTGTATATGATACGAACAAAAGCAATTCTTTATTACGAGTGGATTCGGGAGAATTACTCCTTTATGGCATGTTACTCCAGTTATCCGTTACGCCAATTGTTCCTCCTGGTATAGCGAAGGTATCTAATGAAGCCTGACTAATGAAATTCAAACCTTAACTGGAATGGAAAATGACGTTCAAATCCTTCACTTCAACATTTCCCTGTATAATATATATCATAATGTACTTTTCAGTTTGGAAATACCTTCTCATGTAGCCCGTAGGTACGCAATTGAAGTGCGTATTTTCCGGCGGCGTATAATCCTTTCGCTAATGATCAGCGTCCCACATCTGTTATGAGACGTTTGCAATATATAATGCAACATATGATGAAAACATGTATCATCAAGAAAGAACAACGGCATGCAGTGAATGGAAGTTGCTGTGCGGCTCCGGAGCGGCTTCTGAGCGCAGCGGCCGCCGCCGCCGCCGCCGCCGTGGTCCCGCCCCCGCGACGCCCTGGCCCCGCCTCCATCAGTCCCGCTACCGCCACCGCCGCCCACGCCGCCCGCGACGGCCGCCGCGGCAGCGGCCTCCCGCGCGCTCCGTGACGCCGCCCAGATTTACTGCAAATTAAAAAGCGCGTAATGGGAGGCAGCGGCGGAGGCGGCGTGGTGGTGGCGATGGCGGCGGCGATGGCGGCGGCGATGGCGATGGTGATGCCGATTCAAATGATGGCGTGGATGGTGGGGACAACGACAACGGTAACGGAGGCGGCTGAGGCGGGAGTGGCGGCGGCTGTGGTGGGGGTGGCAGCGGTTGTGACAGGGGAGGAGGCGGCTGTGGCGGGGGTGGCGGTGGCTGTGATGGGGGTGGCAGCGGTTGTGACGGGGGTGGAGGCGGCTGTGGCGGAGATGGAGGCGGCTGTGGGGGGTGGCAGCGGTTTTGGCAGCGGTGGAGGCGACTGTGGCGGGGGTGGAGGCGACTGTGGCGGGGGTAGAGGCGACTGTTGCGAGGGTGGAGGCGACTGTTGCGAGGGTGGAGGCGACTGTTGCGGGGTGGAGGCGACTGTTGCGGGGGTGGAGGCGACTGTTGCGGGGGTGGAGGCGACTGTGGCGGGGGTGGAGGCGACTGTGGTGGGGGTGGAGGCGGCTGTGGCGGAGATGGAGGCGGCTGTGGGGGGGTGGCAGCGGTTGAGGCGACTGTGGGGGGGGGGTTGAGGCGACTGTGGCGGGGGTGGAGGCGACTGTGGCGGGGGTGGAGGCGACTGTGGCGGGGTCGGAGGCTCCTGTGCCAGGCAATTTTAGCTGACGAAAGGTGACAATGGCTTACACGACAAAAAGAAATGATGGCAGTGTAGTTGGCAGAGGGGGCAACATGCTGTCCCTTCTGTCTACCATCATAGTGGCCTACACATGTTGCGGTCCCCGTGAAGGCGAACCACGGGGAGCAAGGATGGAAGCCGTAAGATGGCGGTGATCCAGATTGCGGTGGCTGACGCGGCGACGTCGATAACGGAGGTGATCGCCACCCCGATGGAGAGAGAAAGCGTGTTCATGTACGAGTTTCAAGCGCGAATTTAATAATGAGGGCATTGCGAAGTAAAAGTGGATGGTTCTTTGCGTCGACGAGAACAGCTGTCGTAGTTTTTTTGATTAGATGTTTCATTTAAAGAACTTTTTAATGTAGTATAAAAACATGAATGCGATCGTTGTAAAAGTTTTGATGAATTTGTATTATTTTTCGATGAACTTTGAATCACAGAAAATGACCTAAAAAAACTATCAGATTGAGTGATATTTATTGCTTCGTAATTCACAACACGTATCATAACTTATAAAGTGAATTTGAATTATATGGAATTCTGACACTCTCGAAAATGTTTGTTAATCTATCACCAGAAAGTTGAGACTATAAGTTTTCAGGTTTTAAATTAAGTTATTCTGTTCAAACTGTATTTGCCTTGAAATCGATACCGGAAAGATTTAATTTTCAACAGTGTAAATTGTGTAGTTTTCACTGTCACTTCTTGTTGGAAATTTTTTTCATTAATTCGCTTTCTCTTCACATGAGCATGTGACAGGGACACCTGTTGAAAGGCAGTGTCTCAATTTAAATTTAATCTTCGTTGAAGGTCTAAGATCTTGGAGCTCCCTTCTACCCGGTTCGCTCTCAGTCATTTGAAAGGTTAACTCTACCAATCAAATCGAATATCAGTATGGGGCCCTCGTTTAATAAAAATTACGAGCTTTACTGTGTTGCGGTATTGGAATAATAATTTTGAAGCACTTTGCATTAATCATACACCGCCCAGTCGAACCTCCATAAATCTTAATTAACGATCTGAGCGCCAGCGACTGGGGCGCCGCCAGCGGCTTCTGGGAACAGAAACCGCTCGGGGGCGGGGGAGGGGAGAGGATGACCACCGGGTTATTCCGCGCATGCGCCGGCCGCTCTGCGACTGGCAGATGAAAGCGCGATGACAGCGGAGGGCTGACAAGCGTACTGAACGTGACGCGCGCTGGGAATTTCCGCGGTAGGGGTAGGGCGGCGTCGGATCTCTTCTTTCAAGGGCGTGAGTTTTCAAAACGATGCGGAACTCCTTCGCGCGAGACTCATCTTAATGAACTAGATTATTTACGCTTCCATTGTTACGGAACTGTTGTTCTAATGTACCAGTAAGCCGAACCGTAGTAATGATACTGATGGGGGAAAAAAGAATGCTAAGGTACAAATCCTGGAAGGTCTCTCCGCAATGTCCTTGTTGGATTGCTGAATCAAACCGTTGATGTATCTTTCTAGATAAATGTTGTGTTTATTGGATTTTCTGAAAATCCCTTGTATCTACACCTTGCTTCGGAAGAGAAATAAATCTTATCCGTCCAAGCATGTACTTTGACATTGTAATTTTGTAATTAATTCCACCCTAAGTCGCATTAGAGAATATTTGAATATGATTATTCTGCCCCAAATAATACCTTAGTTCGTGGTCATATTCGATTGTGCGACAGGCGCACTTGTCACACAGCATCTAATACTGAAACGAGCTCTTCAGATCAGTCTTACAGCCTTCGTTAGGGTTTAATGTTTTCTGAATCTTTTTATATCTTATGAGAATCTGCGATACTCTAAGAGAAGGACCTGTGCATTTATATCTTCAGTACATTATTAAAGTTCAAAGCAATGTTGTGAAATTTTTTTCAGCAGTTTAAATTTCCTTTCGGTAATTTGTAAAACAATTAAATATATAAAAATGATACGCGCGGGTGTGCTTGTATTTTCAAGGAAAACTTACGAACTAGTGAAATTATTGCTACCAAATTTTACACAAACACTTTTGAGAAGCCGAGAAAAAACAAGAGGCTGACAACCCCCCAATGTTAGTCCAAATTTGGTTGCATCACAAAATTGTTGTATGCTTTAAATTCCTAATAGAGTATTTCAGGCGGGTGGGGAACAACGAATTAAACAATGGTTGTGTTATAATAAGTAACGATCTTCGGCTTTCAGTCTCGTCACAATCTTTTGACGATCTTTAGACATTGTTACATTTTTTGATTCCGAACAAGCAGCTCGCAAGCTGGTGTTACTAAAAATTAATCCGTTCTTTTAGCAAGAAAAGGCATGTATACATTTCAAATGTTAAGTCAGTATTAAAAAATAAATTATTGTAAAATTGTTTAAAAGTAGTTTGGATGCATTTTTTAACAATCTGTTGTTTTTCGTCCTTTTTGAATTATAAAAAAATTAAGTATTAAAATAAATTTAGAATTTGTTCACATATTTCAATTTCAATTTGTCTTAGAGCATAGGCTACTTCCTCAAGATTTACAAGATGTGATGCAATCGTACCACCTCTACCCTCTCTTTCGCGGCCTTTAATTGCAAAGAATAATAATGAGCAACGCCTCAAGACGCCACGGGTGGCGTAGTCTTGAAACAGAGTCTAATAGAAGGCGGGTATCATTGTGCCAGAGGTGACTCATAGGCCACAGTGAAATATGAGCCTCCTATTTCAAACGCTATGGCGCTGTGGGGAATCATTTTCAAACACGCGAACTCTGTGAATAGTAGTATTTGTTGTTACACTTCCCTTTAGTATTTGTCCCCATAGTACGTCACACAGTTTTTAAGTCAAATAAATAGAAAAGAAATAGAAAAATTTATAAATAAATAAATATTTTTTTGGAACCATTTTCGGACCCAAAGCATCTTGAAGTGAAATATACGATAAAGAATTATATACCTATTGATTTTCTGTCCCCCAGTTTCTTATTGACTATTGCTTTATAATTAATGGAATGCAGTTAGTCGATATAGATGACGGTGTTGGCCCCTGCTTGTACCCAAATGGAGAAAATCTCCACAATTGTTCAACTGAAAAACTTTTCCGTCAATTGTGCTAGAGTTCACGATATCAACTTTTAATTTTTCATCAGACAATATAAGTGAATTTTTTAACTCATAGTTTACAATGATTCAATCACAGATGCACTGTTATTTAACTTTGTTCTCTGGGTCTCACATGAGTAACGAACCATAAATATATATCGTGTAGTTCACGAACATGAGGAAATAAACAATCGACGCAATAGCTGAAACGTACTTAGAAGCAAATATTTTACGTTCTTTCTCATTACTACCTGTTGTCATTACAGCAGTGTTCACTCTGTAATTATCTTTAGTCATGTAAAATTACGCATTTCCTTGAGTAAAAGCGTAACAATTTTCACAAAACAATAACGGACTAAAGAACGAAATGTAAACTATGAGCATTCATTACTTTGATTACAAATTCAAAGGCGAAAGTTTGATCTAGAAGGTGAACCAGCCATCTTTCTTCCGTGTTTATAACCATTCATTAAGCACAATATCTTCCTCATTAACGTATAGTCTAGTTCTTTGTGGCTGCTCGACTTGGTCCAGCGAAA
Organism: Teleogryllus occipitalis; assembly: GCA_011170035.1. Classification (NCBI taxonomy): domain Eukaryota; kingdom Metazoa; phylum Arthropoda; class Insecta; order Orthoptera; family Gryllidae; genus Teleogryllus; species Teleogryllus occipitalis. The sequence continues at coordinate 53,863 of BLKR01002329.1, forward strand.
GCGATTGAAACGTTTGAGATTGCGCCGTATTCTTCCAAGTCCCTTCTTCATGCGTCGTAAAGTCAAACGAGCGTTCTAGGAGTGTCCAATTGGCGCAAGAGCAGCACGCCACACCATCTCCAGTTTCACATCAGCGCCTCCGCGTTCTTCTTTCTCCATCTCATCTTTCCCGGCTAACGCAACCACAATTAGAACAATCGAACCCACATTCAGAACACTCACATCCAAAACCATAATCTCTACGTCTATATCACTACACCGTAATCATTTCGCCTATTTCACCACAAGCACCGCTACCTCCTTAACTATTACCATATGGTCTTTAAACTTCACCACTACCTCCTCATAACCACCAGAATCGTCGCTTTCCACGTCACAACTACCACCACCTACTACCCACCACTTCAATCACCAGCCACCAATTGTTGACATTTGCCAAATTGTTGACATTTGGATCACGCGACGCACGTTAATATTTGTCTTCCCAGATTAATTTTAGCATGTAACTATACGTTCACCGTGATTCATTTCCAATTATGTTTCGCTTTTTGTGCCCCCATTGGCAACTTCCATTGACATTTTTATCCGCTTGCTTTTGCACTGATACATGCTACCTTTCACTACTTGTCATCCGTTCACCCAAACACTCATATCTACATCGTGACACACATACAAGATCATTCAATAACATCAATTAGCACAATAACTACCTCATATAAACCTTCGGATATTCATCGCCCTCATCACCAACTCCACAATCTGTCCGCTGCCTATACTTCGATTAGAACATTACGTCCGTTGCCACTTGATCAGCAGTGACGCTGTCATTCAATCGGCAACTTAAAAGACACTCTAGTGACGTCATTAAAGTGACGTTCAAGCTCTCGATTGGACGACAGCGTCACAGCAAAAGCTATCTGACTTAATGTTTTAATCTAAGTATTTCTCTCCTCCTCCTCTGCATTGCCGCTGCCGCCACTTCCCATGTCGACATCGCTGGGCGCCCCGTGGGCTCGGCCCGTAAAAGTGCTCGGTGGAATTTTCGCGGCTGTGGCGGTGGGGGCGGTGGCGGCGAGGGCTCGGCGCCCCGCCGCGAGGGCCACGGCTACTACCCGAGGGCGCACGGTGACGTCATGCAACCATCCGCCGGTCTACGGATGAGAGAGGAGCAGGCCTTCTTAGGCTTAGTTCTGCGAATCTGGAAAGAAAACTGGTGAAGATAGCCGAGAGAGCAGAAATGTGAAATAATATAAGTTGTTATAATACAAGTTGTTATAAAAATATCAATATCAACCATCTGCTTGTCTATACGTGGTTTTTTTTAATGTGGTATCTGTGGGTAGTATCTCCAAGATGGAATTCGGCACGACTTTTTCCGTCTTTCTTGGTCCTGCCGCAAGATGTCGAATGATCGCGATCGTATCAAGCAGTGCTGCAGATCACGCGACTCTAGCGGCAGGGCGGATTGACGCAAAACGTCGCGCCGAATTCCGTCTTGGAGATACTACCCACAGATGCCACGTTAGAAACACCTAAGTAAAGCTAACGCAAAAGAGAGTATCTTGCAGGGTAAATTCTGCCTTTAGTATATTATTAATTTTTATTTCGCAGCTTGGTGTAAATGATGGTAGTGGGGAGATACAAAATGTTTCTATTAAATGGAAAATTATTGAATAGAAAAACAAGTTTGCTATGTGTTTCTAATAACAGGTAAAATACATTTAGGAATAGCACATAAAATAAGAAGAATAAACATGTTAATTAAAAACATCATAAGAAAACATTGGCTTTCGGGAAGAACTATTTGTATATTGAATACGTATAAAAAGTTAAGTATTGCGATTATGACTTTCACCTAAATGAAATCGCCGATTCTTCAGTACATTCTCTTGATACATTTACTTCATTTTACTTTTAAGATCAACGTTACGATTGCTACTGTTTGGTATACACGTTTAATTCTAAAAACTGGGAATACTCCAAATTGTTGACATTTGTAATATTTGTCTTCCCACATCAATTTTAGCATGTACCTATACGTTCACCGTGATCCATTTCGAATTATGTTTCGCTTTTTGTGCCCCCATTGGCAACTGCCATTGACATTTTTATCCGCTTGCTTTTGCACTGATACATTGCTACCTTTCACTACTTGTCATCCGTTCACCCAAACACTCATATCTACATCGTGACACACATACAAGATCATTCAATAACATCAATTGGCACAATAACTACCTCATTTAAACCTTCGGATATTTATCGAGAAAGTTTCTAATGCGATAAAAACAGCCTCGTATATATCGTCCTTCGTGTTGCTGCTGTAGAAAGGTTTTGCGTTATAATGACTCTACTGTAAAATAACGCTAATTGTACAGTGTTTGTAATTTTATAATGCTCATATTTCCTTCCTTAATGTTGAAAATGTATATAATTAAATATGAAAAATAATAATGAAATTGAATAATGAAAAAAGAGAGATTTATAAAACGTGAATCAAGAAGAAAAGATTCAATATTTGTTTTGATACTTCGAAAGTTAGTTACACTAATGAAATAAAAAGTATTCTCTAAGTTAACCGCCAATTTTTAATGAAGAGAAGAAAGTCTGTTTGCTGTAATTTGCAGTCTGTTGTACTAGCATTGCTAGTTTGTACACATTCTACACTGAGGTGACAAAAGATATGGGATACCTCCTAATATTGTTTGGGACCACCTTTTGCCTGGCGAAGTGCAGCAACTTGACGTGGGATGACTTGACGTGGACCTAACTAGCCGTTTGAAGTCCCCTGAAGAAATATTGCCGAATAATAAAATTGCGAAAGCGTTGCCGGTGCAGGATTTTGTGCACGATCTGACCTCTCGATTGTGGATATATATGTTTGATGGCATTCATGTCGGGCGTTCTCTCGGCAAATAATTCACTCGAACTATCTAGAATGTTCTTCAAACCAACTGCGAACAATTGTAGTGGAGACAAACTTGATGGCATGGTGCATTGTCATCCACAAAAAAAAATCATCGTTGTTTGGGAAACAAAGTCCTTGAATGGCTGAAAATGGTCTCTACATAGCTGAACGTAATCATTTCCAGTCAATTGTCGGTTTAGTTGGACCAGAGGACTCAGTCCATTCTATGTAAATAAATAAATATAAAAAACAGTCCACACCATTATGGAGCCGCCACCCATTTTGCACTCTGCCTTGTTGACAACTTGAAGCCTTGGAACCTTGGAGGCTTCGTGGGGTCTGCCCCATATTCGAACCCTACCATTAGCCCTTACCAACTAAAGTCGGGACTTAATGACAAGTAGTGCTCTACTCATTTATGCACGCAATTATGCTCATTTATATTACAAATAGTGCTCTACTCATTTATGCAAGCAAACCGGATATTGTCATCACACGAGTCATGGAATGAACATTTCATAACAAATAGCTGTCAAATGTAAAGGTAAAGGGGTTTGACATGGAGTGGACATAGTGGATTCGGTGGTATAACGGTCAGCGTACTGGGCTGTTATACCCAAGATTGCGGGTTCAAACCCGATCGAATCCGTGGATTTTTAAGGGCGAAAAAATCCTTCGTACGCCTTCCCATGTAAAGCCGGATGTCCCATGTAGTAGATTTGCCGCATGTAAAGGACCCTCAAGCCTAAAAGAAGCCTCTGAGCAAAATTGAGATTCGCCTGTTTCGTTGCCCAAGATAATACCTCCTTTCTCCGCTAGGTGGTGAAAGGAGCGTTGCGAAATTTGCGTGGTTAGACGGAAGATGATGGGCCGAGTCTCGCCACGTAAATAAGGCATTAACTTAACTAACATGGGAGATCTACACGTGTGCCTTGGTTCATGTGGGAATTCAACTTAAACAGTAATTCAGTTGTTGACTATGCTCCTAACCCGATATCAAAGACAAACCAGAAGTGAATAATATTTCAGCATTTTCTATGAAAACTAGATGAGCTATGAAGCAAGTGTGTTACTGCAAAGCAAAGTTACTACAGAAAAGCTGTTTTATCAGTATTGCATATTCCAGCTTTGCATACTGGAATATGACACACCAACTCAACTAATAATTCACATTTCCTCAATGATCTCGCGAAATTCGTAGACAAACTTGTTCTTGTTATTCCCAATTTGTATACTTTACAACTTGCCTCTCTTCTGGTTTTAACAAATGTGCAAAAATCAATTTGAAGAGTGTCAAAATGACATCAGAGAGCATTGAAGTTGATACGCACACTGTGATTTAAGATCGTGAGTCAAGTAATACAAACATTTGAGCATTGAAGATAGTGAGAACATCTCTAACGACGCACTGAAAGAGATAATTTGTAGGGAGTATTACAGGAGAGGAAATTTGTAATGCGGTCCGCTCTGAACTCCAGGAACAAAATATATGCAGTAGGTAGTATGGCAGTGTAGTCGAGTACAGTCAGGGACTAGTGGCCAGGACTGGAATTAGCGAGAAATTCGAATCATGGATCGAAAAAACAGAAAACTGCTTGCAATACATCATGTCGCCCACAATCGAGCAGATATACATTGAATTTGTATCACGAAAGCAAGGAGGAAGAGGCGTCAGACAAATTGATGCCTCCTGACACAATCCAATAATCGGGTTAGAAAGTATGTAGTCAGTCATCAAGATGACCCACCAATGAGGCAAGCCACTAAATCTGACCGAAGAGTGGGAAACTGACGCATTTTAAGTGTAGCAATAAGCATTGCGAAGAAAACTATGCAAGACTCACAGAATACCTCAGACAGGCTACTTAACATGAAAAGTGAAACAAAAAATGTTTAAGAAATCGTGGAGGGATAAACCACTCCATGGACAGTATCTAAAGAGAATGTACAAGTTGTAGATCGATAAAGACCAATCATTTATGTGACTTAAACGGGGAATAATGAAGCAAGAATCGGAAGCAGTTGTAAAAGCTGCCCACGATCAGGCGTTGAGAACACGACATTATGATAAAGCGGATCTCAAAATTTAGCAAGAAGATAAACTCAGTATTTGCCAGAAACTGGTGGAAACCTTTGATCAAATCGTCTCGGCTTGTTTAATTCTAGCAAAGACCAATGCTTGAACAAAAACACGACAGTATATGTAGTTACATCCACTGGCAGATCTGTACCGCCCTCTAAGTTCCAAACACACGCACCAAGTGGTCACGAAAACGGGTGTCGACTGTTGGACTGTGTACCATACTGTACGGCCAACATATTCAAACTGATCGCACGATTGAGGCAAGCAAACCGGATATTGTTATCAGATATCTGGAGAAAAAGTGTCTACTTGTAAATGTTGCTGTGCTGTGTGATCAAAACGTTGTAACCAAGTAGGCAGAGAAACGTTTTAAATACAAGAGTTTGCCAATCGAGATCAGTCAAATGTGGGGCGTAATAGCACAGGTCCTAAAGATAGTTACTGGAGCTCTAGAATTTGTTCCGCAAAACTTGTGTAAGAACTTGGCAGAAGTCGCAGGTCATTTAAAGCTGCGAAAACCAAGACATTGATTTATCTGGAAGAGACCACATTTTGCGCGTTGTAGAGGCACCGATAGTTCCTAGATCTGCCCCTGGTAGAAAGCTGCTTGCAATCTCGAGTTGTTTTATAATCAAACGACTCGTAATATATTAAGCAGTCGTGTAATAGAGGAATGATAATAATAATAATAATAATAATAATAATAATAATAATAATAATAATAATAATAATAATAATAATAATATACAAATTCTTTCAGTCGACCATTTACCGAACAGCATTCATCAGTGCCTAGAACAAACTATCAGCTAGTCCAAAAGTCTCGAGTGATGTTCGTAAATTGAAATATGAATTAAATATTTTGTAATTTAAACACATAAACACTCTCCTTAGTATCTGGACTTTTACCCCGTGTAATAGAGTGATGTCTTTCACTTTTGAATTTTTCAATGCCGGTCATTGTGTGTTAAATTATGTGTAAATTATGGATTAAACTGATCAGAGCAGCCGAGCGCTAGAATTCTCCTCCAGGCAGCGGTTGAATCTATAGCTATCTATAGCGGTTGAATGAATAGCTACCTAGCTAGTGTCGAAAATCCGCCATCCTTGGAAGTCAAACCCTAGGGCCTCCTGCCCAGAGTAGCTGCAGAGGCAACAGCAATGCTGGCTCTGTGCTAATCGGCCTGTCTCTCTAACGCGTAGGCTAGACCGAATGAGTCTCAAAGATTTTTTGGTAGGGCTCTCTGGAGCAGGCGCCAACGCGTCAGCAATAGCACTGGCTGTGCCCGTCGCCCGGTGGCGGGCGCCGAATCGTGGCCGAGATGCCAGCGCGGAGGTGCTAATGCGAAAGAGCTGTCCGCGCATTCCAGGAGCAGCGCCGGCGCCACCGGGCCCACGCCGCCGCGCGCGCAGTGGACGCCATTCGCCCTCGCGGGGCAAAACAACAAGGGCGTATGGACAAACAACACACGCTCGCAAGCGGGATCAGGTTGGCCTTTTCTGTTCTATCTGATTATATTCGTTGTCAGACTGGGAGCGGTGGGTCATTGCATCAACTGATGTCACTGCAGCGCCTCTAACCGGGAGGTCCTAGGTTCCAGTCCTGACGGCAGCAGGATTTTTCGACACTAGCTTTTCAGGTAGGTCGAATTCAGTCGCTGTCTGGAGGAGAATTCTAGCGGCCGGCTGCTCTGATGGGTAGTTTTCCGTGGTTTCTTCGATCAACACCAGGCGAATGCCGTAGCAGTACCCTAACAAACGGGCCACAGACCGCGCGCGATCTGTCCTTCCTCTTCCTTGTCCTATCTCTCCGCTTACACACACACTTACACTTACATTCACTACACTACCGCACATGCCGGGAGACTGGTCGGTGATTTAGAACTTGACCGGGCTGGGGCGGTGCTCCGCTGGTGGTGAAACCTGGCTGGGGAAAACTCCGTTAGCCGACGGTTGGCCGGCGCCGGATCTGCCCATCCAGCAGGGGAACACCACCGCCATCTCTCGAGCAAAAAAGCATAATGCTTACGGGACTAATGACCATAGTAGTTGACGCGCCCGGAATAATCAGTCAATCAATATTCGTCGTGAGATGCTTCAGGGCGACAATTGTTGCCTCGACAGTGAGGCTGACCGTGACATCCTGAGGCCTGCGTCACACGAGCGTTGAATTGACGCGCGATAAGTAACGCGCGACGTAGATTAACACAAGATCTTATGTGGAACGGCCAATAAGTGTGTTAAAAATTAATATGTGTGAAAATATTTTCAATTGTAGTCGATGGTAATCACTTGTATGCACCTACTCGTACATACGATTTTATGCATATGCACATACAATATATCTATAAAATTGATAATATTATTAACTCTTTTTGGTAAGAAATATTTGAATATCGCAATTAAAGCTACCCTTTTCCTCTGTAAGTAATATTTGTTAAACGCGCAGTGCAGTGCCTACCCAGCTACAGGTCAGGAGTGCTGTGATTGGATGTCAGAGGGCCGTCTGGATTTTATTAGAGGAGATGTGCAATAGGCACTTCGGATGAGGCGGTGATCCTCTGAGGAGATACCTGGAGTAGAGAATTACCCGCATGATGTTTCATTTTAAAAACATTTCGAATTTATTCTTTGGCATTTAATTGCTACCAGAAAGCTGTGAAAGGGAAATTAAAGGCATAAATAACTATAAACATAAAATAAATATTTTCTGACAGCAAAGCACATCGCGCCAAACCATACTTCCTAACAAAAATTAATTTGTCAAAATATTTAAAATCCAATAAACTCGCTCATAATGAACTTCTGCTATCAAAACTTAATTGTAGATTTGTAATGTTTATTATTACTTCCCTTTCGTTGGCAAGGAAAACATTTGGTTCCAATGCAATCGCAATGCAATCGCCGTGCAATCGCAATGCAAGCGTTGAATTTTAACTGTCATCAGTAATGAACATTATTTGAATCGGCATAGTAATTATAATTGTCCATTTAGCCCTCTCGATTTTATAGCGAAATCTTCTTGCCTCACCGAAAGAAGAATAAAACAAACTCTCAAAATTACAACATTAGTGCTATTAACTTTGACTTTTGGAAAACATCAACTGCCTTTAAACGTCTTTGCTCGAATCAGACCTAATAGCCATTCTTTTCGAAAAGTATGCGTATTGGGATGCGATTGTGTCTTCATGTTTTACCTCAATTCTTTTATTTTATTAACCGGTTGGCCATTCAATACATTGTCTTTTAACGTTTTAAGATCTAATTTATTCTCAAATATTGCTGTATTGTCACTTTCAGGTTAAAAATTCACTGTTTTCATAGTACTGGGATTTCAGAAAAGCTCAAAATAAAAGAAAACGGTAGAAGTGGCTTCCATAAAGTGTGGTGTATTTAAAATTATGTTCAGGATTCGCCACTGGAAGGTGTTGTGACTACAATCGCAGTGTTCTCAAATGCGTGGTAAATGTACAAAACCTTACTGATCACTGTCTTTATTTATTTATTTATTTAGTCAAAAACTATGTGACGTATGGGGGAGAAAATCATCTGCGCACGCTTTCTTGAGTTTCAGAATCCCTTCCCAACAATTTAACTATTAATAGTTGAAAGATTATTATTATTATTATTATTATTATTATTATTATTATTAATAATAATAATAATAATAATAATAATAATAATAATAATAATAATAATAATAATAATAATAATAATAATAATAATAATAATAACAACAGATTTAAAAAAGCGAGAGATTAACATTTCAAAAACTAGATATTTTCGTTGCCAAATTATAGAAAACTTATTTTTAACGGTAAAGAAATGTATGAACTCATCACAAGAAACAACTTTTAAGTTTGCGTCCGCAGATTGGTTTTTAGAGTGCCGCAATGCGTTGCGTGCTGCTCGAACTTTTCAGCCTCGAGCACCGTACGTTAGAGCGTGCTGCGCTCGCGGTGGGCAGATTCTCAGCCCAGAGCAACGGTCCATCTATTCGCCTCTCGAGAAAAGAATAGGTGGCATGTCGTGTGCAGTAGCTTGTAGAACGACGTAAGGAATAAATTGAGGAACCTTTCAAGCCAATATTCCGTACACGAGAGCTACATAGCGAAGCGAACTGAATGTGTGATGAAGTGAACGTAATGAATTCATTATTCCATACAGATAATGAATTAATAAATACACATTTTGCCCCTGAACTATGGATAAGAAGAATGTCATTAATTCTTTCCGAATCAACATTGTTCGCTTTTTTAAAAATACGGTTTGCCAGCTTCATTTAAGCTTTTCTCGCATGCTTTATTTTCAGTAGGATTAAAAAATATTCTCACAATTTCCAATAGTCTGTAGTAAACTGCACGTTGCATTACCACTTTTTCCCGTAATTTTCGTTCCTTCTTTCGACGTTTCAACGTCTAGGCGTCTTGAACTTGCGTCCTACACTTGGAATCGTAACTCGTCTGTCAGAGTGCCAGGAACCGAACATCAGACGTTCAGTTTCATGACGAGCGTAAAGCCTGTCACACTAGGCTGCCATGTAATGCATTTTGTTTTCGAAAAGCCATCAGGTAACTGTTTTTTGTTGGTAAAGATAACCTTCAAAAGAGGTTTTGAACAGTGTAAACGAATTAAAAAAATAAAGTGAAGAGCAAGATGAATATTCTGTTTTCTTCTCGACGACTTGGAATTCTTCAAACATCTTTTTCGCCCACTGTACGCTCCACCACTTCCCAGCTCAGATCGGAACGTCTTCGCACGATTTCTTCACTGTTTTACTTCTTTTCACAATTACATCGTGTGGTCGTGGAATTTATTGCAACCTTTATTTATTAGCTTCTCGGAATTTATTACATGCATTAGGTCGTGCAATTTACTAGTATCGAGTGTGGTAGGCATTTAATAGAAAATGCTGAACTATTATCGACTGAGCAGGTGAATTTTATAGGACTGGGAGTACGTGTGAAATTGAACTGCATCCAAAGAATAAAAAGAATTTGTTTGCAAATGCATTACTTTTAGTTTATATTTGTGAATTCTGGTGATCCAAATAAAATAGAGATATTACTCTGAAAAACGTTTTATTGTCGTTAAAAGTAACAACTAACAGATTGAGTTAAATAATTTATATTTTCACTGTTTTTAATCATGAAGGCATTAAGTATCCTACCGGAGTTTATATTTACGAAAGCTCTTTCATAATGTAATGTTATTTTTTGTGATGACAATGGCAATAAGCAGGAAACCTCATATCCTATATCAATGTTGCATAATGACGAGAAAGCAGAACAAAAAATGTAGTTCAAAGAGCGCGGCAAAAATTTGCACCTCATTTGCACAGTTGTAAAGTTTCCCCCTGACAGCACAGTTGCCCGTCCCACCTTATGGGGAGGAAGGTCAGGCTATATTGCCGTGGCAAGGGCGCATCGCCTCGGCGCGGGCCGGCCTCGACCCCACGTCTGCACGCGGAGCCCCCGCGGCGAGGCGGGGGAGGGGCGAGGACGGCTAGACGCCGGGGTGCACGGCGCGGCCCGCTGGCCAGCCAGGCAAGTCATGGAAGTGAGGGACTTGAGGCAAGGGATAGAAGTCGTGGAAGTGAGGGACTTGATGCAAGTGATAGAAGTCGTGGAAGTGAAGGAAATGAGGCAAAGGATGAAAGTCATTGAAGTGACGGAGACGATGCAAGTGATAGAAGTCATGGAAGTCATGGAAGTGAGGGAGATGAGGCAGGGGATAGAAGTCATGGAAGTGAGAGAGATGAGGCAGGGGATAAAAGTCATGGAAGTGAGAGAGATGAGACAAGTGATAGAAGTCATGGAAGTGAGGGTGATGAGGCAAGGTATAGAAATCATGGAAGTGAGGGAGATGAGGTAAGGGATAAAAGTCATGGAAGTGAGGGAGATGAGGCAAGGTATAGAAATCATGGAAGTGAAGGAGACGAGGCAAAGGATAGAAGTCATGGAAGTGAGGGAGATGAGGCAAGTTGTTGAAGTAAGTGAGACGACGCAAGTGATAGAAGTCATGAAAGTGAAGGAGACGAAACATGTGAGCTTTATAGATTTCGACGCAAGTGATAGAAGTCATGAAAGTGAAGGAGACGAAACATGTGAGCTTTATAGATTTCATTTAATTGAGATAATGTTATTAAATGAATGTGTTCCGTTAATATTTGCGAGTGCAAGAGTAAAAAAAAATGAAAAGAGTAGCGGATTGCATAGTTCACAATACCGACAGTACGACAATGAAATTCATGTGCTGAGCGACGACGTTTTTCTTACTTTGGTTAATTTTCATTTCCACAGGGAAGGAAATCAACCCCCAGCAGACTATTAATAGGAAGACAGAATTTCGACATTGGAGATTGATCTGTGCGATGGTAATCTGTGTTATGGCGTGATGGTGAATAAATGGGTGGTCTGACGGCGGCGGAGAGATAGCAGCTGTGGGGCCCATAGTGGTCGGCCGGTTACAGCGGTTGGAACGAGGGCAGAGGGGGATGCCGGTTGGTGCGGGTGGCTGACGGGGATATCTCGAGCGTCATCAGCGGCTGACCCGGGCCCCTGGCGCCCGACGGCCGCCTAACGAGGAAAAGCGCAGAGCGCCTGCCCACTGCCTCAGGGGCATTCGACTTAGAGGAAATATTAGAGGAGAGATTTTGAAAGTTTGGAGGCGCCGAATAATAATGATGATACGCACAATGCTACGCCATTTTGTTGATTTTGGTTGTTTAGTGATTCCGGGCGCGTCAACAAATGAGGTCTTAAGTCCCGTAGGTGTAGTGCATGTTTTTCATCGGGAGATGGCGGTGATCTTTCCCCACTGGATGGGGAGATCCGGCGCCGACCTACCGTCGACTACCGGGGTTTTCCCCAGCCTGGTATCTCCTACCAGCCGGGACACGTTCTAAGTCCCCGACCGGTCTCCTGGCATGTGTGCTTGTGCATGTTAGTGTAAGAGTGGGTGGGGGGTAGGGATAGGACAAGGAAGAGAAAAGAAGAACGTGCGTGGTCCGTGGCCCGTTTGTTAGGGTATTGCTCCGGCATTCGCCTTGTGTTGATCGGAGAAACCACGGAAATCTACCGATCACAGCAGCCGGCCGTTAGAATTTTTCTCCAGACAGCGACTGAATTCGACCTAGCTCACAAGCTAGGGTCGAAAATCCTGCCGCCGTCGGGACTCGAACCTAGGACCTCCCGGTCAGAGGCACTCAAGCTCATTCGACTTAGAGGGAATTTTAGAGAAGAGATTTTGAAAGTTTGGATGCGCCTAATAATAATAATAATAATAATAATAATAATAATAATAATAATGACTATGATTATACGCACAATGGTACGTCATTTTGTTCATAGAGGTTTTTTATGAATATGATTTGAAAATTGCTTAAATTGTGTTCATTTTTAAATCAGGCAATAGAGAGTTCGAACATGTCAAGACCTTTTCTCCAAAAAGGTCAAGTAGAACCTTGTGAGGCTGAATGTGAATTGTGAATCAGGTGAATTGTGAGGGGAGTGTTATCTATTTTAATGTTAATTTTTTATGTTACTGACTTTGATCCAACCTCGTTATAATTATTGGTTATTTTTTCTACACGAATTCAAACACGCTTTTACCCAAAACCCCATTCTGACGACTGGTCTGTGGCTATGTCCCTGTCAATATGTCTCAGAGCCATATACTATTGGTCAGAGGCAGGAATCAGGGGGGCAAGAGGAGTCGACTGCCCTCCCCCAATCGTGAGACAATTATTTTAATTTTTTTTATTTTATGTCAAAAACGGTTAAAACCTGCTGTATGGAGAGGAGAGTTCTGTGCTCGTTTTCATAATTCATCAACTAGATCCAGATGGTCAGGGGTTTCTTCAATTTGGAAATCATTCTACGCATGGTTTAGGCGCTAGTAGTGTTCACAGACGGACGAACGTTTTCACAAAAAACAACACTTTCTCGTTATCAGGGAACCTTAAAATGTGTATTTCCATTGAAATCTCGAAATAGATTTTCCGCAGCATTACATAACTTTCTCTGTACTACGTACATTACTCCGTATATACGTACGTATATGAGAAAGTAATAATTAAATAATTAACATAATTGAAAAAGTATAATTGCAGCACAATTAACTTAAAGCATTAATATAAATGAATTTTTTCATATGAGGAATAGCGCCCAAATTCCCTCTCCTCCCGCAATAAAAGATCCGGAATGCCGCCTCTGTTATTGGTCCAGCGTGGACACGCGCTACCGGAGATATGTCATGGAGGCAAGCGAGACCCGCTCTGCCCGCGCCGCGCTGCTACCGTGCGGTACCACCTTACGCCTCCGCTCGTGACGGAACGGAGATAAGCAGCGTTTCGATTTATGAGCGTGACGTATCGGCGGCCGCCGCCCGCCACCGCGCGTCAGATCAGCGTGGCGCGTGCGTCACGCAACGCCCGCGCCGCACGGCCACACACGGCGGACGGCAGCCACGGCGATATGGGTCTATTGTGCGATTTAAATGTACAGTGGAGTCGCGATAATGCGACGTAATTGGGGCTGATGGTACGCCGGATTACACGGGGAAAAGGGAAATATATACCGAAATGTTTAACTACAATGTATAACGATGTCAAATTTAATGTGCATATACTCTTAAAATTACAGATACATACATGCGTACATTCATACATGCGTGCATTCATACATGGGTACATTCATACATGGGTACATTCATACATGCGTACATTCATACATGCGTACATTCATACATGGGTACATTCATGCATGGGTTCATTCATACATGGGTTCATTCATACATGGGTACATTCATACATGGGTACATTCATACATGGGTACATTCATACATGCGTACATTCATACATGCGTACATTCATACATGCGTACATTCATACATGCGTACATTCATACATGCGTACATTCATACATGCGTACATTCATACATGCGTACATTCATACATGGGTACATTCATGCATGGGTTTATTCATACATGGGTTCATTCATACATGGGTTCATTCATATATGGGTTCATTCATACATGGGTTCATTCATACATGGGTACATGCATACATGGGTACATGCATACATGGGTACATGCATACATGGGTACATGCATACATGGGTACATGCATACATGGGTACATGCATACATGGGTACATGCATACATGGGTACATGCATACATGGGTACATGCATACATGGGTACATGCATACATGGGTACATGCATACATGGGTATATGCATACATGGGTACATGCATACATGGGTACATGCATACATGGGTACATGCATACATGGGTACATGCATACATGGGTACATGCATACATGGGTACATGCATACATGGGTACATGCATACATGCGTTGTTGCGCATATGCGTTGTATACATGCGTACATGCATATATGCATGCACACATGCGTGCACGCATTCATGTATTTATGCATACATGCACACATGCATACCAAGCGAATGCATGGGGATGAACGGGGATTCGCATTTGGAAGGCTCGGGTTCAATCCCTGTGCCAGCCATCCTGACTGGGGTTTTCGCGGTTTCCCTCGGTCATCCAGGCAAATGCTGGGATGGTTATAGTGAAAGGCCACGACCGCGATACCGGCGACGCTAGCCGAATTCGTTATCTGCTTGAAGTCATTAAGGTTAAGCGAATTCCAGATATCACGGATTCGTGGTTGGGTGACCGTTTGGGAACCCCGGGATCTAACAGCGCGGAGGCAAATTGCCCTTTACGGGACATACAATGGTTAACACAAATATATACATAGATGAGCGCGAACTGGTCTCAACAATGTGGTAACAAATGGACACTAGCACTGACCGCCGCACACGTGGCCTTCCACGAGAGTTGCCAAACCTTCAAGAGACAGCTCTTGATTATCACAGCTTGTTTGCTTGTTAGGTGATTTCATGCTCTGGCTATCTCGTATTGCACGGTCGGATTAGCGAGGCTCGAATTACCGCTACTCTAGTGTAGTGACGTGTGACATATTATCAGCTGTGACGCGGCTATCCAATCGGGAGCTTCAGTACCAAAAGTTAAAGCGGTAACGATGTGCCTACTTGGATTCTCGAGTCACAGATGATGATGTGTCACAAGTCGCTACACTAGAGTTGCGGTAATTCGAGCCTCGCTTATCCGACCGTGGAATCCGAGATGGCCTGATGTGCATCAAGCCACCAAGCAATATTTTAATTTTTGGGTGTACTTTACATAGTCATAAATTAAAAGAAATCCACCCTTTTTTATTATATTTTGTTGTTGGATAATGTGAAGGAGATTTAAGAGAATGGTGCAGGTCTCATGTTCGTTGAAAACTCTGATTTTTTGGAAATGGAAGAAAATCAAAATTTTTTCGGCGTCTACCTACAACTAAAATTATGAAGATAAACATTTTTCTTAATGAAATGTGTTCATGAAAAACATCTTAAAATAATGTCATGTTGAATTTTTTGATAACATTTTTTGAGAAACTTTGTGTCAAACAGGCAATTTTTATTTTCTTCAAATTTTTTTACAAAGTCACAATTTTTTTTATTAAATTTGGACTTTATTGTAAAGGACGCTTAACGGAATGGTGCAGGTCTCATGTTCTTTCAAATGCGTGATTTTTCGAAAATTTAAGAAAATTAAAATTTTTCGGCAACTTGCTACATCTATAATTATGAAGATACGTTCTTTTAAAATGAAATATGTTAATCAAAAACAGATATTCAAATAAGATCATGTTTAAATTTTCGAAAATATCAGTATATTTTGAGTAATTTGGCGTCAAACGTAGTCGCTCGCTCCGAATATCCTGTGCTTCGTGAACGTAATATGAGAAATGATTCCAGGCAATTGGATGCTACGTAAGTTAGAATTTGAATATTATTTCATACTACTTTGTTCGTTTCTTACATTCAAGCTTTTATAATACATTTACAAATTAATATTTGAGAAATTTGTTAAAATCGACTTGAAGAATATAAATAAAAAATACTAGCCTTCAGGGAGTATCAGATTGGAGTGCAAGACTACCATTGCGCGCCATGAGACAGCAGCTGAATTTCTATAAATTTCGTATTTTTTTTGTTATTTAAAGTCACATCAACATTTAGGTCATTGGCGACCACTATTGGAATTAACGTAATGGCAACTGTGAAGATGAAACTATATGGTGATGATAAGCGGTGATAGTACAAACACAACTACCACAATGCCCAAGGTGGGACTCGAACCGGCGACCCATTGGTCCTAGATCACTACGACACTACTGTCTCAGCGATCTCGGCCACCGAGATGGCTTCGTGGTATTGTTGAGACATGATTTAGCTGTGTAAAAAGCAGTTATAATTGCCCAATTTGTGTTGATATTAGTCTGGAAATATTTAGTTTCCGCGTCAAATGTTGTACGGTCTGTAATGAGCTTTTAACAAAAAATGATGACAGATGTGTTAATTGGGAGAGAAATTGTGATATAGTATTACATAACAATTATTAAAGGCGACAATGTATGTACTGTTTTGGCAGCACTAGTTTTATTTAATTGCAGAAAATCAGTTCTTGTGACAAAACCTCAAATTGTTATAGAAAATGTTTATTATTCATAACAAATTGCTCTGAAAAAGGATATTGTTACCAGTGATTTTTAAAAGTTCTAATTCAAATACATGTAAAGTACACATAAGTTCCTTATCAACCTTCAAATCTACGTCCAGGCACCAAAGTATAATCCAAATTTTTTTAGAAAGGAATCACTAGAAAACGTTAACGGTTCATGAACTATGAAGTTTCAAATTATACTTTTTTTTGGGGGGGGAAGAAAAAAGGACATATCGAATGAAATCATTAATATAACTTAAAAAAATATCTTTGTCTTCGTTAATACCTAATACCTAATCCTATGAGCAAGCTTGGTTAGATTCCGATCTAGTCACAAATGAAAAATTTAAAACTCCGACGAGTTCCTTAATATAAATAAAAGGACGTGGAACAACATGATTAATTCATCATTAAGTGTATCTTCCGTGAATACGCTCATCAAAGGCAAGAACGAAAAGGTGTAATTTGTCCTTTAGAAAGAAAATGTCTTCTTTTCTATGATTGTCGGCAGTTTACCCTTTCATCGCTTATAGTTTGTCTGAGTTAAAAATTGGTATTTTTTTATTTTACACAAAAATATAATTTAACTCTTAGAGTATCTATTTCAAAACTAACCTTATGATATTTGCTGTATTTCAATGACTAATTGACATTGTTTTATTGCGTAGTTATTGAAAACTCTTATTGACTCATCACAAATGGATAGAAGAGACGAAAAGAACAGAATTTCACCAAACGGGAACATCGTTAGTGGTGCAAAAAAGCAGCTTCCTGCACGACCTTAAAAAGTGAGACATTGTGTTTCTTCCTCATGAATCCTTGAAGAATGTACCCGTCCGGTTGGGATTGGTTGCGGAGTCGCCGTCGCAAATCCTAATCAGCGGCCGCCGGCTTCCTTCGTGAAAGGAGAGGCGCAGGGGCGGGGCGGGGGAGTGGGAGTGGGCGGGGAGCGGCCCCGCCCGTGGCCCTGGCATTTGGAGCCCCCTCCCCGTCCCGCTGCCCCGCCCACCACCGTCCGCCCCCGCGGCGCGGCGTCGCGTGCCCGTAAGTCGTCGCGTTCGCGGGCGCCGCCGCCGCCGCCGCGCCGTCGCGGGCCTCGTCGTCTTAAATCAGGCCGCCCTAAATCGGAGCGCTCCCCACGCGCGTCGCCGATCGCGGGGCGGCGGCGAGGGAGGGCTCTGGCGAGGCGGAGAGGATTGTGTAAATGTAGATGAGCTACGACATGCAGCGTTTTAAATGGTGGGACGATGGATGGCGCGTCCGCGTTCGGTTGACGGGTTCGGTTGGCGTGTTTGGTTGGTGCGTTCGCGTTATGTTGACACGTTCGCGTTCGTTTAACGCGTTAGCATTCGGTTGGCGCGTTTGCGTTCGTTTGTCGCGTTCGGTTGGTGTGTTCGCATTTTTTTGCACGTTCGCGTTCGGTTGTTGCGTTTGCGTTTGATTGTCGCGTTTGCGTTTGATTGTCGCGTTTGCGTTTGATTCTCGGGTTCGCGTTCGTTGTGTTCCCGATTGGTTGTCGCGTTCGCGTTCTGTTGTCGCGTTCGCGTTTGGTTGGCGCGTTCGCGCTTGGTTGCCGCGTTCGCGCTTGGTTGCCGCGTTCGCGTTCGGTTGGCGCGTTCGCGCTTGGTTGGCGCGTTCGTGTTCGGTTGGCGCGTTCGCGCTTGGTTGGCGCGTTCGCGTTCGGTTGGCGCGTTCGTGTCCGGTTGGCGCGTTCGCATTTGGTTGGTGCGTTCAGTGTCGCGTTCGCGTTTGGTGGTCGCGTTCGCGTTTGGTGGTCGCGTTCGCGTTTGGTGGTCGCGTTCGCGTTTGGTTGTCGCGTTCGCGTTTGGTTGTCGCGTTAGCGTTTGCTTGTCGCGTTAGCGTTTGGTTGTCGCGTTCGCGTTTGGTTGTCGCGTTCGCGTTTGGTTGTCGCGTTATCGTTTGGTTGTCGCGTTCGCGTTTGGTTGTGGCGTTCGCGTTTGGTTGTCGCGTTCGCGTTTGGTTGTCGCGTACGCGTTTGGTTGTCGCGTTCGCGTTTGGTTGTCGCGTTCGCGTTTGGTTGTCGCGTTCGCGTTTGGTTGTCGCGTTTGCGTTTGATTGGCGCGTTTGCGTTTGTGTTCCCGATTGGTTGTCGCGTTCGCGTTCGGTTGGCGCGTTTGCGTTCGGCTGGCGCGTTTGCGTTTGGTTGGCGCGTTCGCCTTCCATTGGGGCGTTCGCCTTCCAATGGCGCGTTTGCGTTCACGTGGTGCGTTTGCAATCGGTTGGATCGTTCGCGTTTTGGTGACGTTTTCGCGTTCGTTGACGTGTTCGCGTTCGAGCGACGCATTCACTTTCCGAGGGCTCGTTCGCGTTCGATGGTCGCGTTCGCGTTCGGTGGGCGCGTTAAGTGGGCGAGGGCGGGTGATAGTGAGAGAGACTGCGGGTATAAGTGGGGGTTGACAATATAGACCTATTAAGGAATGCAGGTGGCAAGTGCAGTTGTATAAGCGTGGATTTGGCGGGCACTGAGGAAGGAATGATTGCAATGAACGATATGAGATTGAGGCTGAGGAATTTGCGAGGTTGGCCCAGGTGAGTGGCGGGGTCATAGACGTGCTGATGGCCGTGAGAGCGCCTCAGAATTGACGTCGGATTCGGTGAGAGCAATAGAGCATGAGGATATCGACGGAAATGGCAGTGATTATATCAGTAATACGGGTGCCAGAATTGACATTTGCATGTGGATCAAATGGTGATGGAGTAAGTGGCAGGGAAGTGATAACTAATGTTGACATAACGATAACAAGCATTGATGGTGCAATACGTAAATTCGTATGCTGATGGGAGGTGGGTTGCGAGGTCATGACTAAAGCAGAGTTGGAGGAATAGGGGAAGGAAGCAGTGAGGGTGTCGTGAGTTATGTGGTGAGGGTCGGGACTCGGGGAAGGTAGTAGGGAGAGTGGTAACAGCGTTGCTGGGTCGGTAACGGAGGCAAGGACTTTTAATTTTTATTATAGTGTACTTGCGACTAATCGATGTCATGTATTGGTTGAGCCTGGAGTTATAACTATAAATCATGAATTTGTGATAAGGATCGGGTGTAATGCGGTTATTGAGGCGGTAATTACGATATGTAGGACAGCACAGTCATTTGTGTTTAAGATCTACTCTTAGGGATCTGTCACAATCACTGTCTTTGCTGTTCTAGTCTACTTTTAAATTGTAATTAAATTTTTATTTTGAAAGTGAAGGGAACTGCTATACGTCTTCTAGTCTTGAATATAACTCTGTAGATACTGTAACGCATAATTAGAACATTTAAAAAAAAGTTATTTTAACATTTTAAAAGTTTACATTTTTAATACAAATGTAAACTTCAGAATTTGTCCATTACATCTACTATATTTCTCATCTTTTATAGTTCCTGAGAAGTGAATCAATTAATTTGTGAATTAGAAGTACAGCTTTAGTTTAAGAGAGATACTACAAGCCGGGTATCATTGTGTATTCATATTTCCAATAAATAACACCATTTGTCTTCCGAATGTGTTGTGCAATGGATTCTCAAAGCGTCAAATGTAAAACATGAGCTATGATGCACGTTGATCACATAATTCCCTTTCGTATACATCTATAATGACTGGATTCAGCTATATATACTCAAACTTTACATTAACGTTTGGCTAGGAAGCGCGGGCCGAGATAAATGGGGGCGGTGAGGTGTTCGGCTGGACAGAAATGGTAGTCGGTCGGAATAGGCTCTTATACTAGAAGAGGCTGTTGGAACGGATCGGGCCGAGTGGGATGGGCGGGGCGGGGCGGGACGGGGCGGGGCGGGGCGGGGCGGGGCGGGGCGGGGCGGGGCGGGGCGGGGCGGGGCGGGGCGGGGCGGGGCGGGGCGGGGACGCGAGGGCAGGGCGGGGCGGGGCGGGGCGGGGCGGGGCGGGACGGGGCGGGGCGGGGTGGGGACGCGAGGGCAGGGTCGGGGCGGCGAGGGGTGGGCGGGATGGGCGGGGCCGCCTCCGTTGGCCAACGGGGCCCCCCCGCTTCACAAGGGCCGCCTGTCGTCCGCGCCCGGAATCCGGCGCCGCGCGTCCTTAAATCAAAGCTTACAAGGCGCGCGGTGCTGCGCGGCGCTGCACGGCGGCGCACGGAGGCGGGCGAAGGCTAGAAGGCGCGGTTCCCTCTGTCCCTCCCTTCCCTCTCCACCCTCTCCCCTCCTCTCCCTGACGGTCACTACACATTTCCCGTCCCACTCTCCGAACACGATCCGGGCCGGGAACGATTCGAGTGGCGCGCTATTCCTGGAATGTTGTAGTCTGCGAATATCAACACTTCCTTCTTACTTTTATGATATTGGTCGACAGACACGACAAAAATGTGCATTTTGGATCAGGCGAGGAAATTAGTGGAGTAGGTACAGTTATTACATAGGAAATTATGATGCTTTTTATAATTTCATGTCTTTCAACGTGAAATAGTTTGATACCCAAACTTTAGTAAGTCTTTTAAAATGTATTGAAATTAAATTGAAACTATTTTTATACGAAAAAATGGCAATTTTTTAGTTGTTGAACAAGTATTCAAAAAGAAATATTGCTTTCGTAATTAACTTATAAAAGTATTTGTAATATTATTTCGATTTTCTTAATTGCAACCTGTAGATCATTATTGTCGGTAAAAAATTAACCAGGGTTATGAAACACCAGTAAATTCTAAACAGTTTTTATCCTACATCACAATAAATCATAAATTACTTATGTTTTTAATAATAAAAATCATAACTGAGAAAGCAATGCAGCTAAAACATATTTTATTCTATTCTCTATTGTAAATATTGACCCATTAAAAATTTTCTGAAAAATCCATGCATTAGTTTGGAAGTTAATTTTGAAATCATTTTGTAAATGTACGTTTTGAGAAAATGGAATGAATGGGACCATGGCCGGTGAAAACGTAATGGATTTCATCCGGGCAAGAATGGAGGTTTTCCTTCATAATTCCAAAACAAATCCTACTATGTTCATGAAACTATCACGTGCATGGACTTTTTCAACTTTGTTTTTAAAATGGATATTTTTGGAGCCCGAATAGTTGTTTCTGCTCCATTAAATGTTGGAAGTGATTACCAATTTATGGTGTTACTTCAATGGTATTACGAATTTTTGTTTTTTATCTGCTACTGCATAACAACTTTGATTTAAAACCCTTTTAAACCACCGAGTCGGAAATTGGAAGTACTCCCACTTCGATTACGCTTTTCGATGGGGGTCTTGTCTTATAACAACCTATCTTTTATTGTTATTTGTGTGTACAATAAAGTAAAAACCGCTCTCCTTGCCTCTCCAATATTGCGAGTGTGGTCAAAGCACGCAAAAAATCCTTAATTGTGCATGTCTTTTTGACTAGTTAGAAATATGAAAAACATCTACAAAAAATACCACACTCTTTAGCTCTATTGAGAAAATGTAAGTTTTTCAGTAAAATTATGGCTAGAGAACTACTACTGCAATTTCCATTTTTTCCTGTTCAGAGTGACCAATAAAAAGGGTAAAATATTAGTTTATAAACCACTTTAGAATTTTGTAATCCTAGGGTTTCTTCTGGTCTCTTGTTTTTGCGAAAAAGAAAAAAGTCTTGTGTCATGATTCCAAAAATAAAGGTGAAATTATGTAGATCATTGTTAATAGTTATTTTAACTTTAATGACTCTTTAATTCTCTGAGTAAATGTTATTTTCTTTCATAGAACTGCAAGGAATGAAGTTTTGAGTGAAATAAAAATATGAAATATGAAAATATGTCGAAGTTATGCTATTTTATGCTTCTTTTCTATCTTGTATCTGAAAATGTACCCTAATTTAGAGTTGAAATTGACTGCTAGAAATCAAATATCACTCCAATCAGTCATCACTTGCAGGGCATAAAAGTAATTAGAAATGTGTGTCATAGGTTGTTATCCGTATGTTTTCTGGGATGATTTTTATTGTGAATGCGTGTGTCTCATTTTTTGAAAAATGTTAAAGTACTGCTCTTAATTTTTTTTGTTTTCTAAAGTATTTCTATTGTTGTTTGGAATGTAAATGCAAAACGATACCAAAATTAATTTTTCACTAAACTGTCACTTAAGAGCTTTTGCATTACACATCGTAGTTGCTGCTGTCACGTCGGGGCGGGTCGTAGCGCCGCAAGATTTCGTATCTCATAAGGGAAGCGAGACGAACTGTGACGATTGGTAATGACTGCGTGTTAGTAAGTACCATAAAGCAGACACCATGCATAGGAGTACCATGAAGCAGACGAGAGTGAAAGCTTCCTAACGATGTTTAGGGGAGAAAAAAGTGTGTAGTTAATGATTGAAGAATCCTTAACGATGCTGAACGTCAACGCAGTTGGTCAATGTAGCTTACTACTTCACCTTTTTACAGCACCTTTTTTCCTCCTGCTCTCGAAAAAAAAAAAGTGACAGAACAGTTTCGCACATGTCACATCATCCTTCATGACAACGTAGGGTAACACGGCTAATAGGAGATATTGTAGAATAGTAGGTGCTGGATTAGAGATATAAAATGTATTGAATATTTTAAAACAATGGCGAACAAGCTTGCGAATATAACGAAAATCACGCCGATCTAAATGAATCTTTTGGATATCAAGAACGATTATGACGATGTTAAAATTTTACCACTTTTGATTTGTGAAAGGCTAGCTAGATCTGAAATTAAGGAGTAAACCTTGTTGACAATATTTGGGGGAATGGGTCTATGAGATCTACGAGGTTCGTAGGTTGAGCTTTTTACTTATTTGCGAGTGGGAATAAACCATAGGGCTTTGATAGTTTTTCTTAGGATTTTGTTCTGGACAATATGTAAAGGTTTAAAATTATTTGGAGCCACGTTTTTGTTTATTGGACATGCGGAAGTTAGTGATAGCATTTTCACTGATTCATATTTCAATAGTAGATCAATTTTTAATTATATTCGAAAGTTAAGGATTGATTGCAATTAGAGTTGTTTCTATGTGCTTTGTGTTAATGTCATTTACATGTTAATTTCTTATCTAATAACAATTTTAAATACTTAACGAGATTATTTTTTTGCGTTATATTTCCACCTAAAGATATTAATTAAATCGTATATTTCTGAAACCCGTCAAACGCCAAAATTTAAAATGCTCTTTAGCAATGGAATATGGTTAGATCAGGATAGACACATCGATTAGTGCACATTTACCTGAAAAATATTCATTTATTAACTGATTTGATATTAAAAAAATTTTGAAATCCGAAAAACGGAGGCACTTTTTCTTAGTTTTCTCGAAATGAGAAATTTGGCGTTTGACGGGTTTCTGAAATAAATGATTCCAAAACTCAAGATTTCATTGTCTGTAAGATTAATTCCTTTAAGAACTTTGTTTCTATGTTTTCTAAGTTTTTTGTTCATTTTGAAGTCAATTATTTACACCAGACGAAAGAAGCCTCTCTTGTCCATCTACAAAATGGCGAAATATTTCAACTTGACAACTTGCACAATTGAAATACGAAAAAGGAAACTAATATAGTCATCAGAGGAGAAAATATTAATAAAGACATTTACGATCCGTCACGTTTTATAGCACAGGTAAGCACAAGGAAAAAATTTCAAAACGTTCTTTAGTTATGAAGAACAATACAAAATCATTCTCCAGATGACCTCGACTCTTTTAAGGGATTCATTAATTTGAATCATGAGTCTGCAACGATTATATGAAATGACTTTGGGCAATGCTATGTACTGAATGAGACGAGGTAATAGAAGTAGAGCGACTTCAGAAAAATCGATAAAAATTAACGTGCAAACAACAGATTTATTGCTGCTGGATATTTCTTTTAGTAAGGAATGTGAGTTACATACTCATTCACGCTGGATATTTTTTAAATAAATTGTGGGGAGTAGTACATTAGGCTCCTAAAAAAGATATATAAAGTCACTTGGACGTTGTCGAGTTGATGTAATAACCCTACATGACGGTTAGAGTGAGTGACCATAAAGAGAAGTATGTCAAAACATTAGCATTTCATAAGAGCTGCATTGAATGAACAGTTCATTGAGGGCATTATGTCGCCTTGAAATATGAAGCTCTTTGCAGGTATTAAGTGTAACATTTTAAACAAAGCACTCACTTTAATTTAATTTAGAATGTTTAGAATGTTACGCGAGTATATGTATAAGTAGAACACGTAGAAGTAGTTCGCATGTTTAAACATAATGTTTTAGTAAACATTTCAGAGAGCCCACAACTCGAAAAGTTAGATTTTGGAATTATTCCTTGATTGAAAGCCATGTAATTTTCTAAAAGAACAATTTGCAATGCAGTTCTGCCGCCACCACCATTGTCAAATTAAGTGACAAATCAGAGTAATCTATTAAGTATTTAATGATGGGGAATAATGCAAACTATGTCACCCAACTGCCCTTAGGATCTAGGGACTCTAACTAGCACATATACACCATAACTAGAACAACTTACTAGTACATTTTTTCCATTGGATAATTTCTGAGAAGGAAGTATATCACTCGCAGAACATCTGCAGTTAATTATATTTTGTTTTAGTGATTGTCAGGTTAGTAGAGGTCGTTCTTTACACTTAAATGAGTTTTTCGAAAAATCTAATACGTGCAGATAAGACGATGTAGGGTATTTTTCAGAAACTGTTAGTATTTAGAAGTACACTTACAACTTAATTTTCAGATTAGAGTACTAAATCATGATTAATCACATTGATGACTTGTTTTTATTAAATATTAGTTTTTTAGTATGTCGTTTATAAAAGGGGCCAGATACCTTCCGAGGAAGGCAACAAGTAGACTACTCAATTCGCGGCAGATGATGAATAAGTGAACTGGTTAAAGAATAGTCCACATGGCACGAGGGACACCAAATAGATAAAAATAGCAGGGGGACACGAATAAAAAGAAAAATTGTCTATCGGGTGCTGTGTGGTGAGTAGGTTTCATGACTAATGAACGAATCTGGCCCCAAATTGCCTACTTAGTGACGCAGTCAGAGGAGGAATCGATGGAAGCGGAGCTGTCACAATAAAGACATAGGTGATCTCGAACCGGAATTGGTTATCTTAGTCTTTTTGCGAACTCCGGACTCACTCAGCAGGGCTAGGGTGAACTCGAAAGCTTTCGTCTGTACATGAATGGCCAATTGAACAGCAGCGGGAGAGCCAGGCTGATAGGAGATGATCAAGAAATTGTGAGACGAATTAGGGGCTGCTAGAAAAAGTGTAGGAACTGACGGACGGACGGACGGACGGACGGACGGACGGACGGACGGACGGACGGACGGACGGACTGACTGACTAAGTCTGGACGGACGGAGTCAAGTCGGTCGGACGGAGAAGAGTATGGTCGGTCTGACGGAGTAGAGTATGGTCGGTCTGGCTATACTCTAGTATAGTCGGACGGACGTATTCGATGGGAATGGGAGAACTACATGCTGGACGAAGCTTCTAACGGGCGGAGCGGGGCGGGTCGGAGCGAGGCGGAGCGGGGCGGAGCGGGGATGGGCGTGGCCGCCCCATCCTCGCGGAGAGGCGCCTGGGCGTCCCCAAGGCCGGCGCGCCCCAATTGGGCCGCGAGGCATGCGCCGCCGCGAAGGCCGCCCTGCGCCTACTTGCTTGCGGTACTCGCTGGAAAATGACTTCTCCGCGTGATTAAGCGGAACGGCGTGGCGCTTGCAATGGAAGGTCGGAGGCGAAACTGCGCGCGACCCATTCATCGGGGGCTTTGCTTTGTCCATCTGACGCCAGTGACGTTTCAGAACAGAGAGATTCGGGGCCTCTCTGCGTAAGCTCAATGTTCATTCAAAGCATCGTGAGCTAAGGTCGTGCTGGAAATGCCGCAATTCGCTCAACAAAGCCATATTGGAACAATCGTCGTCTGCATCTTAAGCGCCCAGAGCGAGGGCGTTCACATTATCATTTTGATGAATTGTAAGCTTTTTTCTTACAATATCAAAATTTCATGACATCGCCAAAGCCCAACGTACATTTTTGATTAAGTAAAGTTTAGTTGTTTATTCCTGTGTTTTGATATTAAAACGAGATTCAGTTTTGGAACTTGACTGAATTCTTTTGAAAACCTGGATCTCTAAACCGCAATCTTTACCGACGTGGTTTGAGAAAAGAGAAGCTTATTTTAGTCCGACATGATATTTTGGGGAAATACTCTTGCTTAATTTATGTGGAAAGATAATTAAACCGATTTTCTGATAATTACTAGTTCCATGAAACTCTGACAAACATCACGACCTTTTTTTTAGATGAATTCCACTGATAATTTGAGATCTGTATTTTGAAAAATGCCATTAGTGCTACTGTGCATTAATCTATTTTTCCTGAAAATAGAATAAACATATTTCCAAATTATACTGGAATGTTCAAACAAATAACGCACATGAATAATTTCAGGTGAATATAAATACATTAATCACTATTCATTTCAAGACAATATTAGAACTTTAGTCACTTTCAATTTGCAAAAAAACCTCTTAACAATACTTTCTAAGACCTACAGTGAAACAAAACTTGCCGACTTTTTGAAAAAAATTATCGTTATATTATAAATAAATTATTGCTTTAGTTTTGTACAAAAATATGTAATATTTAGATCATATTAACCATTCTGAGATGAAAATAATGACGGTTTAGGTTTTACGATGGTGAAATAAAGGGTGGGTAAATATACGTTTTACGGTGGCGAAAGAAATGTTGTTGCGTATTTTTTCTCACTTATTGCATACCTACGCCAAAAATGTGCCAATACCATGGTTAAGAACACTATAGTGTACAACATAGAAACTCACTCTTTTTAAACCTCATATTTTCTGCGCAGGTAAGTTTATTTTTCAGACCTTTGTTTCTTCAATTCCAGAGAGATATTTCAACCTCTTTGTAACTCAAGTTACATTGTCTTGCTTCCCGACAGACCAACAGAACGATCGCGAGGCATTGATTTCTACAAGCTATGAGACGGCCCATCGCGTACTTAACGAGCTCTTCAATCTCCGTTTTGAGTGCCTCTGATGCACAGTGGCTGAAACTTCCCATATCGACGGACAAACTATATACTTGTAGTTTGATATTAAAGTTTACATTTTATTTTATGAATTACATGGGAGATTATCAACATTATTGAACATTTATAATTACATTAATAATACAATTATAGAGGTCTTGACAAGAATACATTTCATAAACGTTTGTAAGATCAGCACGTTCGAAAAAATTTGATTTCAGATTCATAAACGTTTGAAAGATTTGTTTTTATTCGGCCTAACTTCACTCCAAGTTAATATAGACATGTGCGGAATGGCCTTTTTTAGAATTATCGGTACTACAGCCTCCTGTATTATTTACCGTTTTTGAGTATGTAAAAGAATACGTGGCATTTCCGGGCAGTGGACTCTGATCGGCGCGGTGGCTGGGAGCGGCGATGGCAGCAACGCCGCGGCGGTGCGAAGTAAGAAATCGGCCTTGCCTCGACGCGCCCTGGAATGCGAACTGCTGACCTCCCGAACGCGAGGCCGCCGTTCACCGCGCGCTGGCCGGCGTCGCCTGGGCCCCCGCCCCTCCCCTGCAAAGGGCACGCAGGAGAGGGCCGCTCGGGGAGCCCGCCGGCGCAAACGCGATTGCGAGCCCTAGTCGTTCGGGACCGGGAGGTCCTAGGTTCGAGTCCCGACGGAGGCAGGGTTTTTGACATAGGTCGAATTCAGTCGCTGTCAGGAAGAAAATTGCAACGGCTGGCTGCTTTGATCGGTAGTTATCCGTGGTTTCTCCGATTAGTATCTGGCGAATGCCGGAGCAGTACCATACAAAACGGGAAGGGACCTCGCTCTCTCTTCCTTCTCCTATCCTAACTACTAACTTGCACACGCTTACACTAACATGCACAACACTACCACACACGTTGGGAGATTAGAGCTTGTTCCGGCTGGGGTGGTGCCCTGCTGGTGGGAGACACCTGGATGGGGAAAACCCCACTGGCCGACGGTAGGTCGGCGCCGGATCTCACCATCAAGCGGGGGAGATCCCCAACACCAAGCAAAAATCATGCATTGCACTTACGAAACAAATTACATTAGCAGTTCACGTGCCCGGAATCACTAATCAATCAATTAATCGTAGTTGTTCGTCAATAAATGGACATTTTGTTTCGAATCCTGTGTACCAGAGAAATTCGACTGGGCAGCTTGAATTATCCGGGCAGACGGTGGTATAGTGGTTGGGGATACCACATCGATATTGATTTTTGTGAAAGAAAAATTCCCAATATAAAATTTTTGTATTGGTAAAACATGAAATAAACTTACGTGGTACCATCTGTTTTTATGTGATCCAAACAAACGCTATTTGTTCTACACGCACTTTCATCGAAGACTATTTCTCGTCCGACATGACCTCAATGCCCTGGTATTTTCTCAGTTTTTCTTCGTATTTCACACATAGAGAGGCATTTTTACTTTCTCGCTACCGCCGCCACAATAGAGAGAACGTTATGTAATGCTGCGTGAAAATACGGCGAATTTTCGGCAGAAAAAACTCTTATTACCTGGCCCTGACAACGAAAAAGTGGATACATCCAATTGCTAAATATAGAAGAAAAATCCTCTAACACGTGGTGTAGCTTGAATCCATGTTTTGTGGGTCATTGATACCGAAAAATCGATTGATTGCAAAACGTCTATCCGTCTGTGCACAACGCTAGCGGCTAAACAGTTCAGCCGATTTTCTCTAAAACTGATATTTCCCAATCGATCTGGATGACGTCGCGGCTTCTTGAGTTTGAAACCGATAGTTTCATTTTGTGGGTACTAAACATGCAGCCCCTGGGACCTTTTTAAAAGTTCCAAAAAATGACTCCATGGTTTTTGATTGAAGCTTGTTATTCGATAGTGTGAAGGACGTTTGAGAGAATGACACAGGTCTCATGTTTGTTAAAAACTCTGATTTTTCGAAAACTGAAAAAAAAATCAATTTTTTCGGCGTCTTCTTATAACTACAATTAGGAAGATAAACATTTTTTTCTTAACTAAATGTGTTCATGAAAAACAAATCTAAAAATAATGTCATGTTCAATTTATCAAAAACTTTAGTATTTTTTGTGGTATTTTTTAATGTCAAATATAGGCAATTTTTATGTTCTTTAAACAATTTTTTCCTGAAAAGGGCCCACAATTTTATGATTAAACTTAGACCTTAGATTGCGTAAAGAACACTTGAGAGATTGGTGCAGATCTCATATTCATTAAAATGCCTGATTTTACGAAAATTTAAAAAAATTAAAATAATTTCGGCGTCTTCTTACAACTACAATTGTAAAGATACCATTTTTTCTTAATAAAATGTTGATAAAATCATAAAAAACAAATCTTCGAATAAGGTCATGTTGAATTTTTGGAAATATGAGAATTTTTGGTGTAATTTGGCTACAAACAAATTCGAATTTACTGCGCTTCGTGAACGTAGTTTTAGAATTGTTTTGAGGCAGTTGGGTGCTATGAAAGTTAGAATGTGTATATTATTTCATATTTTTTGGTTCGTTTCTTACATTGGAAATTTGTTGTTGTTGTTGTTATGTTTGTTATGTTTTCAAATTAATCTTTTGGAAACTCTTTCAAATATACTTGAAATACATGAAATAAAAATTGTTACTCTTCAGGGAATATCAGATTGGAATGCAACAAAAGCATTCCTCATCGCGCTCGCAAATTTCTGTGAAATACATCTCATTCTTTTGACATGATTTAACTGTATGAAAAGAAATTATAATTGTCAACTTGGTGTTTTCGCACCAAATGTTCTTCCATTTGTAATGAGTTTTACAGAAAATGACGACTGACATGTGTTAATTCGGAGAGAAATTTTGGTGTAAATATTGTTACATAACCATTACTAAAAGGCGAGAAATAACGTGCTGTTTTCCTCACTAGTTTAACATTGTATTCACGTAAATATGAATTATAAATTATTAATTGGGTCCAATGTAGAATTAAATTTTGTTGCGCCCAAATTTAATGCTAGACTTTTCTAAAGCAGCATTAAAAATAGAATTTTTAAGAATATCGATAGTTTTTTGTCGATTGTTTATTAATATCGATGTTTTAATTTTAAATGTTCTATTATTGATGCCGCATCACTAGTAGTGGTGTGACCGCTTACCTTCTACAGTTGACACTGGGATTCAATTCCTGGTCGATCCACCTGGAATTTGTGGTGAAGAAAGCAGGCTCGCGGCAGGTTTTCTCGGGGTGTTACTGTTTGGGTGCTGCTTATCATATCATGCTATTATGCTGCTCTCATTTCATCTTTGCTTCTTCAAATCACAACGTAACCACAAGTTCACGAGGACCGTTTATCAATTTCAGGTTTGGCTCGAAGTCCAGAAACTGGTATCATAATCATATCACAACCCATGAATCGAAATATCGAAAAGCTTTAAGAAATTGTGGTTATATAATTGTGAAATTTTTAATGGATAACTTATATCCTTAATTTCTAGATTTCGTACGAATTAACAACTTCTATATTTCTTATCTTCCGAATGATACCTACTGTTTTAAGAAATAATTCTGAGTAAATAGACGGTATTTGCAATAAAGAGGCCAGAAAGGTTTATTGTTGACCAATCGATTTTGATTAAAGAACCTTTGAAGCTTTTGCAGTCGTGACGAAATGTGGACAGTACGTAATTAAATTCAAGTGAAAAAGTTGATGTACTTTGGAATGTGGAAAGAAGGCCAAAACATGAGGGTAGTGAAAGTAAGACAGTCGACAAATTACTTTTTTATAATAAATTAAAATCCTTTTTTAGAAATTGAATTTGTTGGTCAATTTACTTCTAGCCTTTGAAAATCGGTATACAAAAGTTCTCTGTGATTAGCTTTATGAACCACCACAAAGAAACATTGATTTTTCATTACTGTTGCATGATGAAAGAAGTTTGTAATTACTTCTGCAGTTGCAAAAAGCGTTGCCGATATACTTTCAAGGTGCTATTAAGAAATAACATGATAATAATGTTTGAATGGGCAGCTGTTCAAATTTAAAAGATTTAAATTCCATTTTTAAAGACGAATTCATTAATTCATAGTCGCACGAGTATATGTTTTATTTCAGATACTCTTACAAGCAATTTGGATTTATTCTCAGGCAAGGACGATTCATTGCTCCAAGGTCTGAGGCGAACACTAGTTCTTCTACAGAATTTATCCAGGATAATTCATTTCAGTGTAGAATGTTATCAACGACAGAATACTGGGTAATGCGATCAAGAAGTTTTCTTTGGGTTTTTGATGAAAAATATTTGTGTGTGCTAAACAATTCTTTCAAATATTTCTTTCATTATTTGTTGATAAATCAAATACTTAACACTCGATAACACATCCAAATGAATTTAATTTCAATTCGCTCACAAATGAACAAAAAACGTCATTTAGAAATGTAGCGCTTTTTATTAAGCCAGAATTTATTATACTACGGTAATGAGCCACTGTTAGTTCACAAGGGCAAGTTGACAAGTGCTTCTTTTATTTCAATTCATCTTTCTCACAATTTATTTTATTAATGTTGTATCGAGTTACACCACTATTTAATTACCGAAACGACTCTCAAATTATTGAGATTACACACCAGACCGCAGTATTTGTATATATAAAACAGTGATAGCTTATGAATTTAACGTTGTGAATAATGGGCAAAGGGTGTATGATGAACAACCATATTTTGGATCACGATAGTTGCGGAGCTTTGAAGATGAGGTAAAACTGCTCAAAACACGTCTGCTGGGATGTATGATCTGAATTTAGTGTAAACACTTTTTTATTGTGGAAGACTATTCTATCTACTAACCCTTACTCTAATTTATACTGAGATAATATTAACCCTAGCTTTACCAAAAAGTGCCCATTGGTTCGTTTTTAAAACAAAATGTGTTATAAAGGAATTCAAATATTTTTTTTATTCTATTGTTCAATAACACCTAATTCAACGTTATCACATTTAAATCTGCGTAATAACCTCAAAGATATTTAAAAAAGCATGCGATATTTTCGTGCATGGGCAAATTTTGTCCATGGTTGGTAAAACTTGTGACAAAAATATATGAAGGCTACTGATTTACTTCGGCAACATTGTCATGGTTGTCATCCTTGTCGAAGCAATACAGTGCAGGTTTTGTTCTTGTGGGTTGTATTTAACCTGTACGTATTGTTGAAAAGATTAGGATGACTGATATTGGTTTTAATGAAGAAGTTATTGAAGTGATATTTAACATTGAAACTTAACAATATACAACAAGATTATCTAACACATATCTTAATTACCTTAACTGTTATGTATCAATGTGTACTTAATAAAATCGTTCTAATTACATTATAAATCATTCATGTACACAAGATCAATGTATATCATTACAATATTATAGTCTTAATAAAGAGTTAAACATACGGGCACTTTTTGTCCATGGTTGGTAAAGCACGTTATTAAAAATAACTTGGTATTGATAGGGTTAATGCACATTCGTGGACTCACCGGGTGAATTTATTTACGGACGGGCAATATTTTTGTCTCTTTCTTCTACAAACATTTCTCTATGTAACGTAATAGTGGTTGCAAACAGGTCGTAATGGCACATTTCGCTTGTTTACACCAATAAAGTGAAGGGATCACAAATTCAAGGATGGCCTTCCACCAATACAATTAGCGTTTGCATTCTTCCAGTGATTGCCGCAGATTACGACAATGACTTGGAAGCGTGTAAGCTCCCCACTTACACACTCATTGCACGAAATGTGCAGATTCGAAATGACTTAGAGCAATGCGAAATCGCTGGCCCCTTAATCAAAGGTGTTCGCGGCGTCCCGAGTCGTTCTGCGGAGAGACGGTTGTGTTGAAACTGTTTTGATGTGCGGAGAAGTGGTTCGCGGAGCAGATTGACGCCTCGCCGGGGGCGGAGCGGCCTCCGCCTTCGCCTCCGCCTCCGCCGCACAGTGGGCCTGAAGGTACGGCTACCCTACCCCAGTCGGAGATTCAAATTCGCATTTTTGTCGGCCCGATGGCCGAGATCGCTAAGGTACTATGCTCACACTTTTTCTTGATACCCGAGCCCCCTAGTCCTCTCTCAGCCCGGCACAGCACGGCCCGGTAGAAAACACCAGCTCCACTCGGAACGTCACGGCTCAGTTTGCAGTGCTGCCTACCTTCTTCGTTACTTGTCATTGCTCTCTAGCCCAAGACACGCTATTACCTCAGTCTAATAATTGTGCTATTACGCTCAGTTTTCCGCCGTTCAAGTTGACAGCACTGCACTGCTGTGACGTAGACAGAAACCTCCTCTCCCCGCACCCCCCGCTGTGGAGTATCAAGAAAAAGTGCGCGACTAGTAGTAGTGTCGTAGTGATCTCGGACCGAAGGGTCGCGGGTTCGAGTCCCGCCTCGGACATGGTTTTATTTGAGTTCGTCCTTTCACCCCTTATCATCACCATTTCGTTTCACCTTTATAATTACCATAACGTTAACTCCTTTAGTGGTCGCTAATGACCTAGATGTTGATGCGACCTTAAATAACAAAAAAAATGGCATTTAGAGACTGGATATAACTTTTTTTAAATTTTATTTCTTCTCGTTCGACCTAAGGTCTTTCGAGGGATTTCAATTTTACATGCTGACTTTTTTGGGAATTGGGCATTCTTTGACAAATTCAGGTTAAAATTCTCTGACTTATTTGGATATAACTGCCTGAGGTTTGCAGCCAATAGGTCGTTAATACCTATTTCGGCTGGCAGTGGGTAGCAATGGTTTTCGTTTGTTAGTGTTTTATTGAGTTTCCCCAGGGGCAGATCCAGAGTCGAATTTATATATACCCAATGTTTTGTTCGATCAATATTATTCAAAATGTTTTGATCGAATTGATCGTATTATAGATAATGTAGGATGATGCAGGCTCAGCTCATGCTAGGATACGATTTTATTCGTTTTAATGATTATCCGTAAATATTTTTCTTGAAAGTTTCGAGAGAAGTTAAAATTAATAATTACTAATTTTTTGGGGGAGGGATTGTCCCTCGTTTCTCACCCCGTGGATCTGCGATTGGGTTACAATATTTGTGGTGTCTTATGTATCAGAGGAACTCCCAGAATCACACATCATACAATTGTGAATTCGTCTTCACAATTCGTGATTACTTAAGTTTGACAAATCAGTTAGTGAATGTTCAAATTACACAATTTCATTACGACACTTAACATCATGTGATAATCTGTTTTATAAAATAGTGTTTTATTACATCTTCTCATTGCGTCTAGAATTGACTTTGAAAATGTATGGTAATTCTACTTCAAGGAAACCAAGAACGCCCATTGAATATTCTCTGTAATTTCGTAGCAATCCTTTCAAGTAATGAAATCTGTATTAAATGTGAATTGAAATAAAACACAGGAATAATGATTTACAGTGGTCCGACTTGTGAAAGAAAAAAAATACAGTGAACGTTTTATGGAATTGGGTTTTATGGAAGAAAGGAAGGGAAATTGACACAATTCTTATGCTATGATGGAAAGAATAACAAAACTACTACAAATAAATAAAACACGTTTTAATAATGCCTGCATACTTCCAACATGTTCTTTCATGGTGCGGAGTGCCATGCCACTTGCAGTAATATTTTTTATTCACATCCAGAATAAAATAATTCAGGACAGATTGCATCCATTTTGATTCTTACATTTATATACATTTTATGTCCTTTGTTGATTTGCAATTTTCTTACCTTCTTGAAAACATGTGGGTTGTGTCGTGCAGGACGTACGGTGTCACCTCCTTCCCTGTATCTCACACATTGAAGTGACTATCAAACATCAGAGCGTATAATTCCTTTTTATCATCTTGATTTTACTTTTAAATCATGATGTCAGAATATTGTCGAGCGGTTTATTAATTTATTTTTTGAAGAAAATGTATGTATTATGTGTTGTATGTGTGTATTGTTACGAAATGAAAATATAGAATTTGGTACGACTTTATCACTTCATTAGAAAACGAACATTTGAATAATGTAATGGGTTGCTATAAATACAAGTTTGTTTTGGGAGAGGCTAGCTAGAGTTGCAAGAAATGGACACTTGAAAGGAGATTCAGATATTTGAAGTGATATTCATGTTTAAATACCTAACTAGCAGCGTCTTCAATAGTTTAGAAGATTGGCGAAACCTTGGGGAAACTATTTGATATAATTAATCGGTGATTCAAAAATACAGAACAAGATATCTGCGAAAAAGGATTAGGTGATAGTTTATCGATTGATTAGTGAACCAGAGCTTACGAACAATATAGTTTCTTAATGTTGGAAATTTATGTGTTCTTATTTGAAATTACCTCAAGTGAGGCAAATGGACAGCGATGTTGGCTTAGTGAAAAGTAGCGCCAGCTAAATTATATTGGAAATACCCGCGATCGCAAGCGCCAACGGGAGCATTCATTAGATGCGTAATAGATATTTATTTTAATTATCTTCAAATTTTTTTCTTAATAAAAGTTCCAATAATTACTTTTTGTAGACAGTCACAAATCCATTTATTAAAACAAAATGATTTTTACATTACAAAGGTATCTTGAAACAAGAAAACCTTTGTAATGTAAAAATCATTTTGTTTTAATAAATGGATTTGTGACTGTCTATAAAAATGAATTTTTGGAACTTTTATTAAGAAAAAACTTATTAACAGACAGCCTCTGTTTCATAATTACTTTTAAAATTGAAAACAATGTGTTTTGCGTTGAACTTATGTTGGTGACAACCCTTTCATATCCCACTTATGGAAGATTTGTATTTCACTTGTATTCTTCTGGAAAACCACTATTGGCATAGTCTGAAAGATGACTAGATCAGGTCATTTAATAAACTGTGGACAACAAAATATTTTGTATTCACTGTGATTATCTTAAGTCAAATTGAGATCAATTCCGAAATAAGTACTTTTAGAACACCACTATCTTAATAGTTTCATATCCTCCGAACTACTATCTACAACAGTTAGTCTCTTTTCATGGAAGAAAGAGTCAACGATAATTAAACGTCAATTACAGTACGTTGGAAATTTTTACAAAGTGGATAAAACATTGAACGATATTCGTAATGTAATAAGTTACCTTATGATTCTTATTTTATAAATAACTATTTTATGTTTATACTTAGGGGAAACCGATATATTCTATTTGCAGAGAACGTGTGTTTTCTTTTAGAGTGAAATATGAAGAGATGGAATAGAAGTGGGGTAAAAACAGGAAGTGAAGATATGTGCAGCCCGCAGGTTGTTGACAGTTTGACTGAGTGCCCTGCAGGTATGAAAAGTTTGCCGACCGGTGATATAGGTAATCTGTGGATCATTTTGCCGCCTACGCAGGGTTTTCGTCAAGCAGAGCACCTACTGCAGAAGGTGATGATTCATGCTGCGCGTTCTTCACTCAAGGAGAGTGTGCAAATAAGGAGAATCGTTATTGAGCAAGACATTTTAAAAGTAAAATGGCAAAAGTGCACGCCAGTGCCTGGTACTACAATATTTTAAAGCACTCACGCACACTTTTTAAGAATTTTATTAGAATTTTTAATGTGGCAGCTGAATAGATGAGCAGCTCACGCTGCTACAGGTCAATAATTTGCCTTATAATTCTCAATCATCTCCAAACCAAGTGGATTTTGCACGAACGGGAGTTTTCGTAAGTGAAAGGAAGCTAGATTAAAATCATCAAACATTTTTCTCGTTGAGGTGTGAACTGAACAACAAAAGAACATTAATAAACAAATGAATTAAACAAAAATAATCTCAAAAATATCCCACACAAAAAATAACTAATCCAAAAAATTTAAAATACAATGTCATTTTCTCCTTGCCTAAAAGAAAGCAAATAAATACATGCTACTTTCAATTAAACCCAAACAAACAAGAAATTTCAAAAATATCAATCCAATTACTCTTTATTGTTCAATGAAGTCATTCTTTCCGAATGTCCACTTAATCTGGAGGAGCGGAGAAATTTTAGTATTTATCCACAAAATATTGTTTTTAATGTAACTCATTTATATTGATTTCACATATTTTCTATAAATGTGAACTATATTCAATACCAATAAATGAAAAGAAAAAAAGTTGTTTATGCACCAAGGGCGTCATAAGGATTCCAATGATCTCGGGTGACAAAAAACCCTCAAGGCAATGCCCTCGGCTTTTTGTCGCCAGTGGAACCAGTTAATGTCCGTGGTTCATACAAGATTTTATTTTTTACCTAATTTTAATGATTCAGATTTACTTACTAATAGCTTGACTAAGTTTGTCTTTTCATATTTACCTCCCGTAATTTCCTTTCACAATTCTCTCCATAAGATAACATGTGGTATCATTCAAGTGTTTTCATATTTTCCTCATGTCACTATCCTCTTAATCCAGGTAAGTTATGCGGTGCATATCGAATATATCGACATCGAAAATAACAAGCAATCGTACTGAAAATAACAAGCAATTCTATTGAAAATAACAAGCAATTCTATTGAAAATAACAAGCGATTCTATTGAAAATAACAAGCAATTCTATTGAAAATAACAAGCAATTCTATTGAAAATAACAAGCAATTCTATTGAAAATAACAAACAATCCTATCAAAAATAACAGGCAATCGTATCGAAAATAACAAGCAATCATATCGAAAATACCGAGTTACGTATCGAAAATAACAAGCATTCATATCGAAAATACCGAGTTACGTATCGAAAATAACAAGCAATCGTATCGAAAATAAGAAGCAATCGTATCGAAAATACCAAGTTCCGTATCGAAAATAACCTCTCAGCAAAAAAATAAAATACAATTTCTCTTTTTCTTTTGTTTTCTCTGCGCATGCCTTTCGGCCCACTTCGGTGCAGAGGGCTGCGGCCGCGGCCGCGCCTTCGCTCGTCCACTCGCCGATCCGCGCACGTGCCGTCGCCCCATTACGTCAGAGCGCGACGCCGCCGCCGCAACGGCACTTTCACTTCATAGCGCAGGCGCAGCTGAGTTATTGTGGCCCCAGACGCTATAAAGCGATGGATTACCTGGAATTTACGAGAGGCCGAGTCGTTGTATGGAAAACAGCTCAAGTGATGTTCATTTAGCTGTGTGAAGTCTTTGGAATATATTTGTTTCTGCGCGTCGGGTTTCGTGGTTTACGAGTAAATATAAAATGTGACGTGACATCGCGAATATTGTTGTGGTAGAGACGCAGGACATTCATTTCATATTTTGCAATAAATGATCATTTTCACTTAATGGTTTATTTTCTTATACTCTTCTTGGAAGCGTGCTTGCAGGTGCGTGGTGGATGCACTTCGCAGAACAGTAAACACTACTGGCCGTGTATTCGCATGAATTAATTAATTCTTACAGTCTGTGAGATTTATTGTAGACTTAATCTCTAGGAGAAAATTACCCAAGAAAGGAGATTATGAGAACGTACCGGGAGTTGAAATAACTTCACCAGTCGCGGAATAGCATCGGCGCGTACTCGTATATTCATGAGAAAAGTTAGCGTCTACTATTATTTCGGACGATTAATAAAGAATGTGCTACGTAATGAGGTATTGCTTTGTACATCTCAAATCATGTCACTCACATCGCCTCGTCGTATAGATCGCCGGAGCAAAGCAATTGGTTCTACGTGTTTCGATTCTATTCGGTCAATGTAATAAGGTTGGTGTCTAAGAAAACTACGAGTGCATGACTGACGGGTATATAGGATGGGGAAGACGAAGTGCAGTTACGAGAGGTTGAAAAAGTGTAATTGTTTCATACATTCAGTGCACTGTTGAAGAGAACATGTCTTAACACAACGTAACTGCTCAGTGTACAAAAAATAAGAGCGTGATTGTAAGTAGACAAACGACCAATTGGAAGTGAAAAAAGTGTTTTTACTACACGTGTTTCTTACATACGCACATGTATTAATAAATTAAGATGACTGCGGAATAAAAAAACAACAAAACAATTTATTTCATATTGTGCAACATTTTTTCAACACTTGCACGCTATATAGCAATACACGCCGGTCCTGTAATGCATATTCATACAACTCAGTAGTTACTTTAAAACGAATTAAAGTTTATTTTATGAATATTGATTCATTTGTTAATGAGTCGCGTTATTGTTTTCAGGTCTTTTTTATTTCAAGAAAATGGCGGATATGTAAAACGTTCTATGTGGTTTGCCGCCAAATATTTTTTGTCGAACAATCTTTCACCTGTGTAAAATCTCAATCGACGGAATACTTGACCGCACAGACTTCCACTACACTGCCGAATACAAAGTCGGTACGTAATACATGCTCGTAATAGGTTCATTCTGCGCGCACAATGGTTACCGTAACGAGGCCTCATAGTCGCATGGGAGGGAGCAGGGCGTGCAGCCGGAGGCGGCGCGGCCTGTGAGGGGGAGGGGGAGGGGGTGCGGGGTGGGAGGGGCGTGGCCATGTAGTGGCGGCGGCGGCTCTTCATTACGTGCGGCCACCCGCGCGCGCGCGCCCTCGCGGGGATAAATCACCGGCGACTGGGCGCGCAGCCGGCCGCAATGCAGCCGCCCCCGCGGGTCATCGCCCCCACCCCGCCCCACTCCACACCGACCCACACCGGCGTCCACGCCCCGTGGCTCCCCGCCTCGCCCCGTAGCTCCCCGCCTCGCTCCGTGGCTCCCCGCCTCGCTCCGTGGCTCCCCGCTTCGCCCCGTGGCTCTCCGCCTCGCTCCGTGGCTCCCCACCTCGCCCCGTGACTCCCCGCCTCGCTCCATGGCTTCCCGCCTCGCCCTTGGCTCCCCGTCTCTTGCCTCCCCGACCCTTCCCTCCCCATCCATTGCCTCCCCGCCTCGCCCCTTGGCTGCCCGCCTCGCCCCATGGCTGCCTGCCTCGCCCCGGGGCTGCCCGCCTCCCCACCTCGCCCCGTGGCTGCTCGCCTCGCCCCGTAGCTGCCCGCCTCACCCCGTGGCTCCCCGCCTCACCCCGTGGCTCCCCACCTCGCCCCGTGGCTGCCCGCCTCGCCCCGTAGCTGCCCACCTCGCCCCGTGGCTCCCCGCCTCGCCCCGTGGCTCCCCGCCTCGCCCCGTGGCTCCCCGCCTCACCCCGTGGCTCCCCGCCTCACCATGTGGCTCCCCGCCTCGCCCCGTGGCTCCCCGCTTCGCCCCGTAGCTCCCCGCTTCGCCCCATAGCTCCCCACCTCTCCCCGTGACTCCCCGCCTCGCTCCATGGCTTCCCGCCTCGCCCTTGGCTCCCCGTCTCTTGCCTCCCCGACCCTTCCCTCCCCATCCATTGCCTCCCCGCCTCGCCCCATGGCTGCCCGCCTCGCCCCGGGGCTGCCCGCCTCGCCCCAGGGCTCCCTGCCTCCCCACCTCGCCCCGTGGCTGCTCGCCTCGCCCCGTGGCTGCCCGCCTCGCCCCGTAGCTGCCTGCCTCGCCCCGTGGCTGCCCGCCTCGCCCTTTGGCTCCCCGCCTCGCCCCGTGGCTCCCCGCCTCACCCCGTGGCTCCCCGCCTCACCATGTGGCTCCCCGCTACGCCCCGTGGCTCCCCGTCTTGCTCCGTAGCTCCTCGCTTCGCCCCGTGGCCCTCCGCCTCACCCCGTGGCTCCCCGCCTCGCCCCGTGGTCTCCGCCCCGCCCCTTCGCTCTCTTCCCACCTCTTCACATTTGCCCGCTACACACAGCCCCTCAATTCCACTCCCTGCAACTCTTCACCTCGCTGTTCCCCGCCCGCTTTGGGTCTTCCTGCCCACCACTGATAACATCTGTACATTCTTTTCTGTTTCCTTCAATAATTGTTTTTGCCTGTGACCCTCAGAATCTCTAAAGAAGCATTATTAACGCCGATAATGTTTCTATAATGTAAATTGAGGAACTCAGCAATATTCTAGAAAGTACTTTACACATTAACGTAGACAACCCAAGTTTTTTTCTCTCACAAGTAACCACTGCTGCAGAGATTGGTTTAGTATGTGTAACACACTCTCGTTAAGAGGATCGTTTACCAAGGGATAGTGTGCTCGTGTAGGAAGGATGGGTGTGGGTGTCGGAGTGATTTAACTTCTGGTATAAAATCGGATGTGCGCCGAGATTGTGCTGAGGGGTGTCCCCGCCCACCTCGTTCGTATAGTTATACACACACATAATTATTTCTGAAATGTATTCATGCAGAAAATTTGAGACATCCAGGAAGTTTCCCCTACGTCGTGTATATATATATCTATATATCTATATCTATATCTATATCTATATCTATATCTATATATATATATATATATATATATATATATATATATATAGATATATATATATAGATACCGCACATGTTGCATTGTTTCCACATAATCAGCAACTGAACTGACACACTTGTCATACCGTGAGATCAACATTTGCATCCCTGTGTCGTAGACGTCTGGGATAATTACCTGTTCGACAGCTACCTGCAACTCTGCATCACTGTGATACGTTTAATGCTGGCCGGATAGAAATCTCTTGAGATGTGAGAAAAGATGCAAATCGCTGGAGGCGTGATCCAGACGAAAGTGTAACTTCACTGACTACATACGTCTTGTAGAGTTCAGTGGGAAATATAGTTATTCAAATTGTCGTTCTCCATGTTGTCGCGGGAGTAAGTATATTTCTTCACGGATGAGGAATAAGAGCCCAAATCAATAGATAATTTGTACTTGAAAATAGATTTCATTACGTCGGAGCGAAAAAATTTTCTTATCAGTTCTTTTCAAAAACGCTTATATCTTTCTGTACTCTGAATTCAACTTGTACTATATGGCTTAGGTAGGGATACCAGAATTAAGAAAACTTGCAAAGAATACCCTTCTCCCCGTTGCAAGTCACACAGTTTTTAACTGTTTTAGACGTAAATTAATAAAAAATAAATAAAGAGTGAATAGTCATGCGGTTAGCCAAACATGGCTCAGCACAGAACAGGTTTTCTGCAGCAGTTCCACTGGGAATGTGAGAGCATTAGCTTTTGAGTAATGGAATGCCAAATTGTTACAGGAAGTGAACGTAATGTTACTGAATTTAGCAGTATATAAATTAACAATAATAATAATAATAATAATAATAATAATAATAAAAGAACAAGAACAACAATAACTAGCTAAATCCATGCGATTACATCACATAAAAGAACTGTAGAAAAGTTGCATTAGAAAAGTACCACATAAACATTGTAAAGAAAATCGAAAACCTCAAAATCGTTTCGTATCATTCTGTACTAACAAGATTACTGAAATGATTATGAAGTAGATTCGCAAATTCTGCTACAATAGCATCATTTTTCACTGGGAACATAGTTAAACCTGTTTCTGAAAATGCAATTGAAATGTTTTAGTTTACTATTGTTTATTTATTTATTTATTTATTTATTTATTTTACGCCAAAAAAAAACAGTTCAAACTGCGTACGACGTGCTATGGGGAAAAGTGAATTGTGTGCACATTTTCAAAATTCTGTGATCCCTACACTAAGTCATATACTCCTTAAATTTAAAAAAAAACCCTCCCATGTAATAAAATCTATTTTCTAGAATAAATAAGCAATAAATTTGGGCTCTTCTCCATGTTGACCTTCGGAATAATACTTCCTGCCGCGACAATATGGAAACGATAATTTGAATAATTGTATTTCCCACTGAATTCTAGAAGACGTGCTCAGAAAATGAAGTTACATTTATGTCCAGAAGCAAAACAATGGGCCATCTCAGCATTTGCTCAATGGATCAGGGAAAGTGGACGAAAAACCTGATCGAGATGGGGGATCGATTGTATGTACATGTACGTATTTATGTTGCAGTGAATTTATTTTTTGGGACTTGTGTGTGCCTTTATTATTTCTGGTCATTTCGTTCATGTTCACTCAATATTATTTGCATTTAAAAGCACTCATACTTCGAGCACGAAAAGCTCTCTGTCTTGGCTTCACTAACCTAACCTCACGAAGAACTGCTTTAGTTCAATTGATACTCGCACAACAAATTCAGTTGTGCTGAACTAAATTGCAACTGCAAATGTCTGCCTTGAATTTGACGTCATAACAAATGACGGCATAGTAGCTTTATGACGGCATTCTATTAATTTTAAGATATTATAAAAGTGTAGTAATTATACTATTAAACCTATTAAGGGCAAGTGTTACCACATCTACTACTTTTCTTTTAAACCAAAAATCACGAAATTGTTGGAGTAGAAAGCTTAGGTTTCTTTCTAAACGAATATCCTGAGTGTTTTATTTAGTAGGTAATAACGATGATAATGATAATAATGATAATGATAATGATAATAATGATAATGATAATGATAATAATAATAATACCGATAATAATAGCTAAATTGTTATGGCAAGGTTTTGTCAGCATTATATCATATGATTATTATTTATAACTACACTGGTGCTTTATAACAAATTGACACAAACAATCAAAAATATAGATACAAAAGTCAAAAGAATGATTTTTGGTGTTATAACAAGTCATTACAAATTTTCTATTTTACTGTTCACTATTTTTCTCCTTTGAAATTAGGTTTTTGCAATATTCTTTAGAGGGGTCTTTTAGAGTCAATGATAATTGTTAAGTAAATAATTGAAGTATACCATTATGTATGCGCAGAACGACACTTGAAGTAATTATGCCGTAATATAAATGAAAAAGCGATATTTTTTGTAACTCTTGTTTTTCTAAACTGTTCCAGAACATTAATTTTGCAATAACACGCGTAGCTAACGATTCCAACAGAGGCTGCTTCTTGGATATGAACGCTTGGGAACCACCGTGTTAAGACATTCATGCTACTACCAAAACAAATCAAGAACTATCCATTTAGGTATTAAGACTCTCATTCCGGGAATATTTGATGTGCGTCAGGTCTCTTTACGATCGGCGGGCCCCTGTAAATAGCACCGGTTCGCCCATCTTCCCCCGCCCCGACGCGGCGCGCCGGTTCGCTCTCGACATCGTGCTACGTT
The DNA here is from genome assembly GCA_011170035.1 of Teleogryllus occipitalis. NCBI lineage: Eukaryota > Metazoa > Arthropoda > Insecta > Orthoptera > Gryllidae > Teleogryllus > Teleogryllus occipitalis. Next base: position 98,473 of record BLKR01002329.1, read on the forward strand.
TCCTGAACGACTCTGCGAGCGAGCCGATTTATAAGACACTATTTATTCCCTTAAGTTGTTTACCGCTCTGCCAAATCATCTGCTTCACCCATGAATTGAATCACGTGTCTGTCACGCACTCAATATCAGCATTATCGTTCACAGCCGTTTTACAGACTTAAGATTCCATGTCGCTAACTTGTGTGAGTAACACACCTCGTCAGCAAATGGTTTCGTATTTTATGGCATTCGATTCGTTCTGAAGAACCGAATTACAGTAATCAGTGGCTAGAGACCTGTATTTCATGCGCAGATCTTTTCATGCTGCCACAACTGACGCTTGTACACGCCTACTAAACACATCGTGCAATCTTGAAAATGAAAAGAGTACAATAAAATTCGAAGCGTAATTTTAAGTCCTATTACAGAGTGCGCCATGATACAACGACAAGCTATAAAGAACTAAAAACCAGTGAAGGGTATTGAAGTAACCTCGCATCGTTCAGGTTTGAACTTTTTGTAATGTGTTTAAATACTGCAGTTTACTCCTCTTCTCTTTCTTTCTCTAATTCTCTCTCTCGTTCTCGCTCTCTCTCTCTCCCTCGCTCTCTCTCCCTCGCTCTCTCTCCCTCGCTCTCTCTCCCTCGCTCTCTCTCCCTCGCTCTCTCTCCCTCGCTCTCTCTCCCTCGCTCTCTCTCCCTCGCTCTCTCTCTCTTCTCCTTCTCCTTTCTTTACCTCCCCATTCTGCCACTGTCCGAGAATGACACTACTTTCAAATACGGATATAAAACATTCACGCCAATACAAAGAAAAGACTGAACAGTCACGAATTTAAATTTATATTTATATAAAGCACATTGCAACTCACTTCAAACCTGATAAACGATTTTGATCGAAGATAATAGTGTTAATCTCAATCATAACAAATTACAAGGGTAGTATTTCAAAATGCTTAAGTTGTAATTGAACTATAGAGAATGAAAAGAAGTATGCAGAAATAATTTCTGCATGTTCTCCGTTATCTTTTAATAGATGAATATCACGTTTTATTTTCATGTAAATACGTTCATAAAGTGTGATTATCAAAATACAGTTTACATATAGGTATATGTGTACGAGTAGTAATGTGATTTCATGGGGAGATGATATATAATCCTCATCTTAATTTTAATGTAATTCTACAAAATTACTCATAACACAAAACAAAAGCAGACAAAGAATGTGCCATTCTAACATATACTCGTAGTTTCCCCTTGGCAAAACGAAATTAGCAAGGCATTATTTTAAAAGAAAATAAACATGAAATAAAATCCGAAGTAATAAAAGCATATGAACATTATTGAAATATCGAAGGTTTGATAGAAAACATCCTGCAAACATGTTTCCGTATGAAAGAACCATTCGTCGTGATATTTTGAGCTCGTTTCACTGTTAATAAAATATCTCTCGAAATTGATGTACTGGACGTTCGTACTGTAGATTGCCTCGGACTGTTATGAGAATCCAATTGCATTGCGTTATGGAGAAGATGTGAAATTTTGATTTATTTATTTATTAATAGTGTTTTGTAAAACCTACACGCACTTTATAATTTTCTCGTAAATTATCGTCAGTCCGTATTCTTTTGGTTAATGTTATCTATTTTGACTACAATGTCCCAAAATAATTTTTAGTAGCACCCCTATTCTTTCATTACATATTTTGATTTACTATTGATAAAACAGTGCATTTTGTTTTGGCTGTCACTAGAAATCATTTCGATAAATGCATAGTCTGCAGTCCGTACTCATCTATCTCGCTCACACGTGGAAGGGACTACTTAGAAGAACCGCTAGATATCGACACTGTCGAATCTGTGTTCTATGTGTCTACCCTAGTTGGACGAACTTCGCTGCTTATCAGCAGCGGATGCAGGCGTCGGAGTGTCAGCGTTTTGCGTGTTCGTACCAGGGGGGAATGCCGTTTTGTTCTTGTGGAACGGTCCCCCGTTGATAGCGTCTCCTCTGGCCATTTATCAGCTACTTCACAAGAACTAAACCAATTGTCCGTTACATTTCCGTTTGGGTCGTGAATTGAAGTCAACCTTATTATATAGTTTGTAATTTATAAGTTGAGGACCGTTTCCTCTCTTCCAATATAGGCTAAACCAGTGCAGAAATAGAAAGTTTTGGAATCGCACATTGAAAGCACTTTCAGACCATCTTTATTTGGATTACTTAGCAAATTTATTTTAAAGGGACATTTACCTGTAGTAAAGGAGTAAAGTGTCTCGTCTACAGTGACGTACTTGCAAAGAGTATGATTAGGAAGACAATCTTGAAGGAACATATTCCAAAACTCTCGGAACGATGCATATATGTCAATTTTTCGTCTTTAATGTAATAATGTCATACAATTCTTAGAGCGCATTTACTGTCAAACATCAATCAGTTAATTAGAAATTCCATTTTAACTTTGAGCATGGTACATTTAAAGAAATGGTTGAATAGATACTTTGAAAAACATGTCTACGAGTACAAGAGATAGATTTGAATCCTTCAAAATATCACTCACGCACAGGAGAGCAATAAGACCCCTTATTTATTTTGCATCTACATGTGCCACAAAACTATTATAATTAATTTTCTGCCTTACTATTTACTCGTTAGTATACAACTTAACTTTATCATTTCCTCTGTTCCCAACAATGAAAATAGCTTTAATTCCGAAACTTTTGCTCTAGCTTTTTCTTTAGGCCCAGGAAGGTATAAAATAATATTTTGGGCCATAGTTTGTGATTTCTTACTACAAAAATATTATTTTATACTATTTTTTTCAATCTCTCCCTAACATGACATCACTTGTACTTGCGTAACATCCTCTTCTCCTCTCCTGTAGTATCAAAGACGTTACTTCGGATATCGTCTTCTTCATTGTTAGTGGTAAAGAAGTTTATGAACTTGATGAATCTGAAATTTCTTCACTTAGGGGATCAAATTCTTTTAGAATTGTATCAGGTATTCTAAGTATCTCTTTGAAAAGACATTGTTTAAAGTTGGCGAAAATATCACTGAAAGACATAGTGTCATAAATTCTATCTTAAACACTATTATATGTCCTACGGTGTGATCAAACGATTCCATTTGCACTCATACTAAATCATTAACTTAGCACGAAACTAGGAGAAAAAGTCTGCGGGTTGCTGCTGAGATGAGTAGCACACGAATAAATTTACAATTAGCAAGTAGCTTTTGCGAGGGAAAAAAAGTCTGAGCATACACAGACAAGAAAATGCTTGACGTGGTGTCACCAACAACCCAACCGTAAGGGTCTCGAGTAACAAAACAACAATAATGTGAGCCATGTGTCTCCTTAAAATACTCTGTGCCAGAGCACTCCTGTATACTGCAAGACATAAATTACTACCAGTATTCAGCAACACGGATAATATAGTCTAAATACATTCTTGTTTGATATTCTGACACAATTCGACGTTATTTTGCAGTTAACACACAATATTATTTAATTCGACATAAAATAAATGTTTTAATAATTTCTTATTGTTTATTATAATCTGAAGTTGTAACCAACACTTTTTTAAATGGTTAAAAGTTGATTTCACAAAGTTCCATGTGCAGTTACACCTTTGTAACTTTCCTGAAGAGTCAAATTGAAAACGACGAGATTCTAACTGCATTTTGCGCTCTCAGTTTTTAAAATATTGAGAAGGGATTTTTTAAAGAGAACGTACAAAGACTTACTTTTATGAAGTATCTAAGAAAATAACGTTATTTTGAAAAAAAAATATTGTAAATAAAAAAAAGTTTTGTGTAATGAAACTTAGAGCTCAATTTTCTAAGATTCTGTTCTTAGAACCTTGTCAAACCAAGCTCGCGATCTGTGTACAAAATAACCTGTACGAACATTATATTTTTTCAACCTACGAAAGTAAAAGTTACCCTAAAGTACCAGACAGGAGTCACATGATCGATACAACAGGCGCTCAAACTCGAAGAAAATTGTGTCACTCCTGAGGAAAATGTGTGACGGGCCTTGCGAACGCCGCGCTCGTCGGCGCGCATGTGACAGCGAGCGCTCCGCATTGCAGCGTCCTTCCCGGCTCCGCCCCCTCCTTGCTCCGCTCCGCCCCCGCCCCGCCCCGCCCCGCCCCACCCCGCCCCGCTCCTCCGCGCGCTAGGCCGCGCCGCTGGAAGAGACGAGCGAGGTCAGCGGCAACGCGGCGAGTGCCTTGATTTATGGCCGAAAAATCCACCGCCGCCGCCGCCGCCGCCGTGAGCGCCTTCCGAGGAGGCCTCGTGAGTGGCGCGTGCCGGCAGAGCCTCGGCGAGGAAGGGACGCAGAAGGCGAGCTTAGAGGTGGGATGCTTGGCTAGGTGTCTGAGTCTGTACGGTACACGGTTCGAGTCGGTACCGAGTCGACTGGTTTGAGTCGATGTCTGGTTTGAGTCGATGTCTGGTTTGAGTCGATGTCTGGTTCGAGTCGATGTCTGGTTTGAGTCGATGTCTGGTTTGAGTCGATGTCTGGTTCGAGTCGATGTCTGGTTTGAGTCGATGTCTGGTTTGAGTCGATGTCTGGTTTGAGTTGATGTCTGGTTCGAGTCGGTGTCTGGTTCGAGTCGATGTCTGGGTCGAGTTGGTGTCTGGGTGGATTCGGTGTCTGGGTGGAGTTTTCGCATTACGTGAAGCACTTTAGGTGTGTGGCGGCAATAGTGTGTGCTTCTAACTCTGTATGTGCATGAAGCAACGTCACGTTGACGGCATTAATCTGTAGGTCGTAGACAATTATCTGTATGTATTATATTTGTTATATTGATTAAATAATATAATATTTATGCAATTATATAGTTAAACGCATACAGACCAGCGGTTGATTAGCAGCACTAGTCGAACTAATGCGAATCAAGAGCAAGGGAATTTTGTGAACACTCCTGCCACCTTACCTAGGAACTACTTCTATTTCGACCTGTTACAAAACTCTTGATTTACCCGCTATTAGTTACTTCATTGCTGGACGCTAGGCCGCACAAAAAGTCTCAATCAGTGGGGACTTAATGCACTACGGGCTTTCTGCAAAGGGATCATTTTTACGGGAGTACATCAATGCGGACTTTCTGCGCATGCGCAGTTTGTTGCGTTTCTGTAGATGCTCAAAAGTGGTAAGGGGTGGACGAGACTGCGGACGATTGGTGTATGCTAAGCCATGTGCGCTAAGCCTATTCCATCATGAAACGTCGATTTAATAGTCGATAATATTTAGTCGATATAATATTTAGTCGATAATATATTGGTAAATGTTAATTAAATCGAGAAATAAATAAATAATACTGTGAAACTCCGGATATACTGTAATTTTATTAAATAGGTAATTGTTACTGAAAGGTTTTTGATACCTAAAATATTAATTAACATCTGTGATAACAAGCAATTATCTGGAACAGTTATGTAGATTCAATATTGAATTTCGAGGTCATTCAGTAACTCGTTGTGGTTATATCACTGCAAAAGTCTAAATTTACTGTATTCGCGCCGACAAAAATTACAACTTGTCATGATTAATGTGATTGTTATGATGGAAATAACACTGCCCGTAAGAAGTATTTATGAACTGAACGCGCCTTGAGTTTCATGAATGGAACTGGGCTTTGAGAAATCGTGTGGTCCGTGTGACAGGTGGTTTGGGTGGGTCTGGAAAGAACTGTCAGACAAGTAATAGGATGAGGCGGGACGTCGTTAGACGGAAAAGGTGACTTGGAAGAAGAGACGAAATGAGAAACATTCAGTAGAGGGAAGTGAGACGAAGCAAGAACGTGAGATGAATATTGAGAGGATGAAAAGAGGTAAGAAATATTTAGTTCAGTTGCAATGAAACGTCGTAGTTACTATTGCAGAAAAGTTGTCAGCAACTTTTGCAAGCAATAATACATGTGAAGTGACGTTACAAATTAAATGATCTTTGTCTTACCCATCTTTTCTTCGTTTTTGATGCTCCTCTGCTCTTCGGTTCATTAGCTTTATAATGTGTGACAGTTGAAGGTGGCAGCGGATTCGAAGTAGCTATCTCCTCATGATGTTAGGTCTTATTAACTGATTAGTGATGAGAAGTGTGTACTGGAGTGGGGATTTACGGACGCCTCTAAGGGGGTATTTAATGTAAGGGGGTTACATCCTCCTGCACTCTAGTGCCATTTTTCATTAGCTCTCATAAACTTCATAAACTTTTGAAAGAAATGAAAAAGAAAAGAGTTTTGAAAGCAAAATAACTCCATTTTATGATTATTATGCTACCCTCTTTGTATTAAATCCACATGCATTGTACTGATTTCCGATTAAGAAAAAAAAATTGCTATTTTCTTCCTTATTCTCCACTTGCGTATACGTGTGCGCACGGAGGAGAATAGCATCCAGCGTTCAGACGTACTATTAACTTATCGTTCCTGTTAAAAGCAAGGTTGAGAAAGGTGTAAGAACGTGTATGGTTTTCCACAATCGTTAATGTTTACCTGAAAATTCTCCTGAACGGAGAGAGAAAAGAGTACCTCTCTTGTGATCTATGTTTTCCTTTCCAAATCCTTACGAACGGGAAAATTCTCCTATGCATTTCTTAGGGGTGGTCCATAAATTACGTAAATCCAAAGAGTGGGGAAAGCGGTTTGAGGCAGAGTTGCGCTGCGTTACATAGGAATAGGGCGTATCAGTTTAGTGTTTTGTAACACTGATATTTATTTTTTTACATTTTTCAATATTTTCTGAAATAATTCCTGCTGAAATAATCACTGCTTAATTTATTTTAAAAACATAAGTAAATTAAAGTTAATAGATATAAATTGTTACAATAAATGGAAATATTTTTTCATAAATTTTTATTGCATCTGTAAGATTGCGAAGAAAATATTCAAAACTGATACGTAGTATATTCTAGAATCCATGTAAATTGGCGCAGTAGACTCTCGCTCATACACCATCCACAACGGGGCGGCGTGTGCACGACTTGCGATCAAAAACTTTGTCGCCTTTGCGTCCTTCTTTCACTCGCAACTTGTCCCCAATCTTGTTAGGTGCAGTCAGTATCACCAACCAATTTCTACTTTAATTATCATTTATTTTGATATACAACTCACATAAAATGAATATAAATTGTTTTTATTGTGCTATAATTTATTTTCATTATTTGTATTTACAAGAGGACGTATTTACAAGAGGACGAGCCAACGTTACGTATTTATTTAGGAGGGATGGATAGGTGGTTCAAGTGCGCGTTACGTGTGCGTTACAGGGAGGGAGAGGGGGTATTCAAAATACTCCAAATCTGCGTTACGTAATTTATGGCCGACCCTTTACCTAGTGACAAATTTTAGCAAAACATCAATACATCGAGATTTCGATACATCACTAAAAGATTTTGTTGTGTCGATGAAAGCAGCGACAAAAAAATCTATGTTTAAAATATCCATGTGTTAAACATATTGGAACATTTCGAAGTAAAATGCTCTGATTATAAGGTGATACACAACACGTCAATAATAGTTTAAAGTATATTCTGCCAGACATTTGACAGTCAGTTTCATTTTCTAATAAATGTTCTATGTAGCCAAGATTTGAATTGAAATTTAACGATATTACCACGTACAAAATAATTTTAAAAAGCTAACAACAGTGGAGAAAGGTTGCGAATAGTATACGGTTTCGTGCCGCCTGGAGATCGACAATAGTGGCAGTTGTCAATGGCTGCTGATTACCAGCAATCCATAAATAAATTAGATACTGGATTTTATTTATATCATGAGCATTTTTTTAAACGTCTACCTTTCTGTACAAATATGCCGATGTGAAGAAAACATCGAAAGCAAATCAAGGATGTTATAACATCGATCTTCTTGCTCGAAAATATCGATGTTTTATAGACATCGATGTTTTGTTGTCATCCCTATCCTTACCACTGCGGACCGTGTACTTGTTGAATCGAGAGCATCGGAGGCTGGAGATCGCTCGGCGCAGGCCATTCTTCTGCAACGCCGCTCCGGCGAGCGCCCTGTGCGTGCCAGATCCCCATTGGAGGCCGCTCGGATCGCCGGCGGCGGCGGCGGCCGATCGCCCATCGCCCGCTCGCCCCACTCCGCCCAGCCCGCGCCCGACAGCGGGTCACGGCCGCGCGCGTTATGCAAAAGCTGGAAAGAGGGAAGGCCGCCGGGTCGAGGATGCGCCGCCCGCCCCGCCCTCGGGCCACGCCCCCTCAATAGTTCATTAAAATAGCCGATGGGTATCGCTTAATCCCCGCGGTTATGAAGCTCCCGGTAATTGGCGGCCGCGCGCCCGCGCTCTTCCCATCGAGGCGCGCGATCGCTCGCTCCCGCTGCCCTGCTGCGCGCGGGGCGGCAGGACGCGGCGGTGGCGGCGGTGGCGGCGGTGGCGGCGGTGGCGGCGGCGGTGGCGGCGGTGGCGGCGGTGGCGGCGGCGGTGGCGGCGGCGGCGGCGGTAGCGGTAGCGGTAGCGGTAGCGGTAGCGGTAGCGGTGGCGGCGGTAGCGGTGGCGGCGGCAGCGGAGGTGGCAGCAGCGGTAGTGGCGGTAGCGGTAGCGGTAGCGGTAGCGGTAGCGGTAGCGGTGGCGGTGGCGGTGGCGGTGGCGGTGGCGGTGGCGGTAGCGGTCGCAGCCGTGGCGATGGCGATGGCGGTGGCGGCGACGACGGGGATGGCTGAGAGGGAGGCGCCAGGAGCGGTGGGGATAGCTACGGTGATGGTTAACGTTTCTGTGGCGGACATCGTTGATAGGGCGGATTGCTTGATTGATGGACTGATTTTAGAGATTTCGGGTGCGTTAACAGCTAAGGTCATTAGTCCTGTAAATGTAGTGCATGATTTTTCGTCGCGAGAAGAGGGGGTTCTCCCGTGCTGGATGGCGAGATCCGGCGCCAAGTTACGGTCGGCTAGGGGTGTTTCCTCAACCAAGTATTTCCCACCAGCGGGCACCACCCCAGCCGGGGCAAGTTCTAAGCTCCCGACTGGCCTCCCAGCATGATAGTGTAAGTGTGTGCACATTATGGGTGAGGATAGGGCAAGGAAGAGTAAGGAAAGTTCGCGCGCTGTCCGTGGCACGTTTGTTAGGGTACGGCTTCGGCATTCGCATGGTGTTGATCGGAGAAACCAGAGAAAACTACCCATCAGGGCAGCCGGCTGCTAGAATTCTCTTCCAGACAGCGACTGAAATGAGTGGGCGGAGACACTGGCGTTGGAGCAGATAGTTACGGTTACGATAAGGGTGATGGAGATGATTAATGCCGGAAGAAAGGCCTTGCGAGACAGGCGAGAAGGTGGCGCCCTGGTGGTGAAGGTGACGCGGTATCGGAGATGGTTGAAAATCGGCGTATTAGTCACGGTTTCTGGTGACGATTGCAGTTACGACGGCGGAAATGGTTGAGGGCGGGGCCAGTGACGGTGGGACAGGTGGTTGCTCTTATGGTTACGGGAATCGTGATGGCGATGATGGCTGATACTTGACGTTGCGGGGCGGAAAATCCAGGAGGCGACTGGTCGTTTGAGATGGTCGAAAGGGTGGCATATATTATTATTATTATTATTATTATTATTATTATTATTATTATTATTATTATTATTATTATTATTATTATATATGCATTGATATATTCGTGAACATGCGACATCTAGTGACACGACCCAGAAAGACGCGAAAAGTCTTGCCATATTCCCTTCGTGATGACAGGCCTTGACGCACCACGTTATAAAAACACGAAGTATAGTTACATTTCAGGTGACGGCTATAGTTACAGGTGCTGAAGTGGCTGAAAGCGGGGTTAGTGGCAGATTGTTACTCTTACGGTTACGGGAATCGCCAGAAGCAGTGAGAGGTGAGTTCGCTGTTACGTTTTCTGTGGAGGCAATGGTGAAGTCAGGGGTGACAGTGGCGGTGGAGAAGATAGTTACGGTTACTAGTACAGTGGCGGAGGAAACGATTTATGTTTGACGAGAGGGAGATAGTTGAGAGGACGACGCAATTACCAGGAGAGATGGCCCAGGGCATCAACTGATGTCACTGCAGTCCCTCTGACCGGGAGGTCCTAGATTGGAATCCCGACGGTGGCAGGATTTTCGTCACTAGCTTGTCAGCTAGGTCGAATTCAGTCGCTATATGGAGGATAATTCTAGCGGCCGGCTGCTCTGATCGGTAGTTTTCCTTGGTTGTCTCCGATCACCACCAGGCGAATGCCGGAGCAGTACCCTAACAGGGGCATGGACCGCTCACTATCTTTCCTACCTCTTTCTTGTCCTGTTCTTACCCTTTACACACATTTACATGCACCACACATGCTGCGAGACCGGTCGAGAGCTTAGAGCTTGTCCTGGCTGGGGCGGTGCCCCGCTGGCGCGAGATACCTTGTTGGGGAAAACCCTGCTAGTCGACGATTGGTCGGATATTGCTATCCAGCGTGGGAAGACCACCGCCACCACCTTCCGAGCAATAAAAACAGGTACTACATTTACTGGACTAATAGATATTGTAGTTGACGCGCTCGGAATCATTGACATCAATCAATGACGCAATTGCGGTGGTGGTGATACGATGACAGAATCACTTGATGAATGGCACCTGCATTGGTGCTGATAATTGCTTTGATGGTTACAGTTATGATGGCGGAAATGGTTCAGAGGGCGGTGAGATTGGTTGTGTAAAAGGTTACTGTTATGCAAACGATGATGGAGACGATCAATGACGAACGATGAGAGGCGTTACGGAGATAGGTAGTTGTCAGGGCGACGCAATAGCGATGCCTGTGATGATTACGGTGACGGTAACGGATATCAGTGACTGTTGGTGGCAGAGTTGGGATAAGGAGGGGAATATATACCACGTTTACGGAAGAGATGCTCAGTACCATTGCTTACAAGACATTGGCGGCTGTCTTCGTTGACCTGGGGCTAAGGTCATCAAATCTAATCTTTCTGAAGGTGGACGCCTTGTCACGTATGTTAGTTGAAACTCCCAGTTTATTTTCTGGGTTGTGTCTGCGCAGTTGTATATGTAGTGGTTTGCCATTTACTTCTTCCAGGGGGGCTAGAGCTGATTTTGAGGAATGAATTCGTCGATGGATACTGCAGTCCCTGATACCTCTACATCAGAGATGTCAAGGACGCGGGCAAAACCACTAGCTCACAAGAACTCGTTCACAGCGCCTGGCGCGAGTTTTAAAAGTAAGGGTTGTACAAATTGTTGCGGAGTGGCTGTCCAACACTGTATACTTCGCCAATAACAGTGTTTAGAGAAGTCAGTTGCTAGTTATTGCCCCAAATTTATCTATATTAATTACCTTTTACTCTTTACTCTTACCTCTTTACTCTTACCTTTTACTATATTAATTACCAAAGCAACGAAATGATCCATGAAAATGGAATAATACATCAGTCAAATTGCATATTGCCAGCTGAGATTATTATTAAACTTTTGAATCGACAGTATCTTAATTTTTCGTTATGTTTACTTAAGAGTGCGATAATTGCATTAATTTCTTACAGACAATTAGGAGGTTTAACTGACAAAGATTCTTTTATGATATAAGAGCTGTCTTGTTAAATAACCCGTTGACCGTTTGCGTGAAAAAAACTTGTTAATTTAACATTATTGACATGTACATCAAATAACTGAATTCATTCAAACCGAAAACAAGGTAATAATTCTTCATTCAAAAATATTTGTGCCACTTGTAAAAATATTTATATAAGGCTGAATTTAAAAATAAAATAAACATGAATTAGCAGTAGTAAATGACACAAACATAATACGAATCTCGGTTGTTTAATAGAACAAATGCGGCAAACATATTTTCTTGTGAAGCCACTATTTCCCGCTTCAGTCTGCGCTCCTTTGTAGATTGGGAGGGGAAATGTGAGAGGAGTCAGGGGAAGTTGCCCGTGCCCGTAGGAGCGCCGGGCTTCCCAGGCGGTCAAAGAGCTTGTACGTGCGCAGTTTGACAACACTGCTCAACATCTTCCCGCGCGTCAATTCATACTCTGTTTTCTTATAGGATGCTGAGCTACCGAAGGTTTTAAACGGTCTTCTGGCGCCGGATCTCGCCAAAGAATCTCCCGAAAAAAGTGCACTACACTAACGGGACTAATGACCAAAGTAGTTGACGCGCCCGGAAACACGAAAAAATCAATCAATCAACCGAAGGTTTTAATTTTGTCGAAAGAATTGAAGTGACATTAACGTGGGCATACGTGGTGCACTTGTCCCTCGATTTTCGCACTCGAAATAATCATCTGTCTTTAGTCGGTATCAAAGTTGCATGTCAGAGAGAGGCATGTTTCCTTGAGACCACCAGACCGACCTAAGGCATTTACGCTTCAAATTTTTTTTTTATTCCGTTCAGTCTTGAATAAAATTACCGTCGATTGACATAAATCTATAGAAGTAACCAACTACAATTAAAAATTTCAATACTCATTTTCCACTCCACAACCTGGTCTCTCCTTCTCTACGCCCACCCCCTAAATGGATTAATAAAAAACACGCTTTCAATTTTTTCTGAAAATTACACGATTATTTACTGATTAACTGGGATTAAACTACTTAAGGGGATATATTTGTGCCAGTCGCTAGTCAAATAGTCAACAATTTACTTGTGTAGTGTAACAATATCAGCTTGTAAAAGTGAACGGAGCATTTCAATAATTCTTTGTAAATAGTTAAAAGGGAAGTATTGAGTAGTTGTTCCATAAAAACTAAGTTTACTAATAAATTTAGTCTCTCGGATGATTTTTCATTTTCATAAGTTGTCTTTATGTCATATAGGTGAGGTTGACTTTGGGGCCCATACTTTTCTTTCATTGATCGTTGAATATTAGTTTGTTGTTGTTTACATTGAAAGTGTATGATCGTCAAATAGTTTGTGGTATAAAATTTCAAATGGGGTGTTTTTTCTCGAATCCCAAGAGAAAAAGTGCTGATATTAACATTATTTGTACAGCAAAACTTCTAGACCGAGAACCATTACTTCCGGCTGCGATGAATTTCGCACCAGTTTTTTATCGAATATTCCTCAAATTACTCTTATGCTCGAAGTGATAGGTTACATTTTATATCATCTGATTCCTAAAAAAATTCTACATATTGAATGAAACAAAAAGGTACTTTCACCGAATAACTTCTTCAATAACTTGAAAAAACAACTATACCCGTAAAAGTTTTTCCATAAGATCCCGTACTAATTGAAACTTATTTTATTAGAAAATTAGACAGTAAGGGTGGTTTTTTTTCATACCATCCTGAAGAACAGAAATTTTACTTTCATTTAAATTATTTTTTGGGGGTACTTCACCGTGATTGATCTAACGAGCATAATACCATAACCTACCTTCTGAACTTCTTAACAAACGAAGAATTGAAAACCAAATGTGCTTCTCAGAAACGCAAGAGAACCTTCAGATACAGGGCGTGTATAAAAACCTTAACCAATGTAAGTTTGCTACGCGCCAGGCGATTAATTACTATTGGATGTTTGTTGTTGTAGGTAACTGCAAATTACATCTTCGTTTTCACGGTTAGACGCTTTGAGATATGACGCATCACTTCCTGATAATGGTCAGGCCAGAATGGTTAGGTACGAGTTAAACAGGTAAGAAACTTTATATATATTATTTGAAAAGAGAAAGATCAGTTTGTTTTATTCGTAAAATTAATACATTTTTCATATTTAGAAATGTTAAAACCTAATAAAAATAAGTGTAGAAGTAGTTGTTTTTAGTTTTATGGACTTGTAATATCGAACTAACGTTATTATTTCTGTGCTTCGTTTGAAAAAACTAGAATAAACAATATTCTCAAACCAGCCAAACATGCTATTTTAAATTTCCTTCTGTAGTCAATAAAAAAAGTGTAATGAAGGTTTTACCACTTTGATTCTACGGAAGCTAGATTGGTTCCATTGAAGACCACGCAATAAATTTAGCAAGCGGATGTTTCAATGCAAAGCGTGTTCAGATGTTCTCGGAAACGTTTACTTTACTTGCTCCGAGAACAGATCGCCCTAACTCGTGAATCTGATGCGAGTAATGAAGTTTCTACAACTTTCGTTTGACTGGTTTTCAATCTTTGATAAAAGCTAATGAATCATTGTATTTTGTAATTGTTGAGTGTTAAATAAGTGAATGTGATTAGTAGTTTATCGAAAGCAAACAGTGGTTATTAAACGTTAGATGTTTCGTAATGAGAAACGTCCAAGGCTTGAAGCATATGAAGAAATTGAGTTTGAATTGAAAGCCCTTACGTTGTAAGAAGAGAAAGTATTCTAATATTGCGCCGGAAAACGAAGAATTAAAAAAAAATCGCTCTTATTGCCGGTCCCTGTTAATGAAAAAGTGTTGTCCTGTTCCTATGTATGTGTGGTATTTTTTTCCCCTAACACGTGGTGTACTCATAATTCGTGTTTTTGGGCTCCTGACGAAAATCGATTGGCGACAAAACATCCATCTGACCGTCCATGGTCAACGCTAGCGCCTAAACCATACAGCTGATTTTCTCCAAAATCGATATAGCCTGATCGATCTAAACGAACCCGAGGCATGGTGAGTTTGAAACAGATATCTTGATTTTTGAGGGTACTTTACGTGAAGCCTCAACATTTTCTAAAAAATTACACCAAATTTTTTGATTTGTCCTCGAATAGCGTGAAGGACGCTTAAGAGAATGGTGCAGTTTCCATGTTCGTTGAAATTCCTAATTTTTCGAAAAGCGCAAAAGTGGCCTTTTTTTGGCTTCTTCGTACAACACCAGTATTGAAGATAGAGATTTTTTCTTAATGAAATCTGTGGATAATAAAGATATGAGTGGTTTTGGCGTAATTTTGTGTGAAATAAAGAGAATTAAAATTTTTTAACAATATTATTTTATCTACAACGGCTTCTATTTTTTCTGTAAATTTTATCCTCGTAAAGAATTGGCGCTGGTCTAATTTCTGGCAAAGTCGCTGTATTTTTGAAAATTGCAAAAAGTTAACATTTCAAAACTAGAAAGTTGAAGACTGAGATTTTTTCCTTAAACAAAAGTTTTCTAAAAATCAGCTCTTTAAAAAAGGTCTTGTGCAATTTTTTTAAAAAAAAAACGAGTATTTTTTGTGTAATTATTTAAAATAAATATTTTAAAAACACGTTTTCTCAAAAAATGCTCCAAATGTTTTCTTTAATTTTTTCACGAATAAAACATGGGACGCTGAAAAGAATGGTGCAGGTCTAATTTTCGTTGAGCTCACAGAATTTTTAAGAAGCACAAAATTTAGAAGTAATGCGAGAAAGTATGTGCTGTTGTAGCCCCACTAGTTTCTAAAGAATTGATGTGAACTAAGCTTAGTTTTTGTTCGTTGTGCCTTCTACTTCTTGTAATCGTAATTGATCCTTTCAGAACTGTAACGGATCAGCAGCTACCTGAAATAGAGTATTGTAGAAATTAATGTATTTTCATATTCATTTTAGTATGATTAATGACGAAATTAAAAATATTTGCATTTTCCTTCAGAAGTAAAAATTATAGTTTATTTGTATTGCGTAAATGCTTTACTACCGACTTTCGAAAATCACTAACATTCTACGCAGTGAGAATTGTAATATCTGTGGAATAGGTCATAAACTGCATTAAATATCCATAAACCAATATTACTCCTATATTATTGGAATGTTTATGAAGACTCTTCATTATTATTTCACCTAAACTGAACTTTCCGGGCTATGCCAAGTGTTTCGCTGGCCCGTAATATCAAAATACCGGGTCTTCATCTCCACAAACTAGTTACGAAGATTCTTTTCCGGCGAGTAAGTAGTGTGTACGTTATTAGTTTTGATACTCATCTTATATTCCATGCATTTAAATGGCCATCTTCTGAGTTTATTTTAAAACATTCTTTCACTTCAATTCTTGGTAGTACAACGTCTAGAACTCCAAAAATCTGAATAACCTAAAATCAATTATCATCCTACGGTAGCCAAATGCCACATTACAAAGATGTTGAATCGTATTTAAACGTCACGTTGCATTGAGACAGCGTTTCACGAATTTCCTGTAGGAATAGCGCGGCAGGCCAGGCCAGGCCGGTGAGATGAAGTGTGAAATTAGGATCTCTGCTCAGAACCGGTGTGCAGCTACCAGTCTTCTGCGCGTCCGCGAACGTGAATGTGGGAGCGAGTTTCTCGGCTGCTGCGAGGTCTCCCGTGAGTGACGGGCGCGGGCGCATGCGCGGGAAGGTCCACGTCTGCTCCTCCGGACGAAGGCAGAGCCAACTACATCCAGCACAGCGGGAAGGTCCATCTTCCTTTACCTTCTATTTATTTATTTACTTTTTTTTCTTTCTTTTACTTTCTTCTTTCTTTTTCTTCCTTTCTTCTTTCTTTTTCTTTCTTCTTTCTTTTTCTTCTTTCTTTTTCTTTCTTTCCCTTTTCTTCTTTCTTTACCCTTTTTCTTTCTTTTTTCTTTCCTCTTTTTTCTTCTTTCTTTTTCTTTGTATATTTATTAATTTAAACCGGGGAGATGGCTCAGGACATTAATTGATGTCACTGCAGTGTCTCTGACCGGGAGGTCCTAGGTTCGAGTCCCGACGGTGGTAGGATTTTAGACACTAGGTACATAGCTAGATCGAGTTCAGTCGCTGTCTGGAATCCTAGCGGCCGGTTACTCTGATCGGCAGTTTTTCGTGGTTTCTCCGATCAGTGCCAGGCGAATGCAGGAGCAATACCCTGACAAACGGGTCACAGACTGCGCGCGATTTTTTCTTCCTATTCCCTTATTTACACATACTTGCACCTTACTCTCAAACATAAAATATAAACAAAATAGAAATTTTACGAAAAACAATAAAACAAAATCTAATTTTAAATTACAAAGGAGAAATTATTAAATTACTATTTTATTTATATTGAGATGTCGGGTGCAGATCATAAGATAAAAGGTTGAAGTATTAGAAAACTATAGAATTTTCGGGGCTACAATTTCCTTTCAAGCCTTATATCTGAGACAGAACATGAGATTTTCTAAAATACGAAGTAAAAAAGATTTCCTTTCCATTCCTTCCCATTGATTTCAAGGGTCAAAATCGTGATATAAACACCTATAGAATTTTTCACAGCATCTTTATAGTCTACAGAAAATTGTAAAAATGATTAAAGTCATTATTCATTTGCGTAATGTGTTCAAAAACTTAAACTATTATAAGAACTAGAAAAAAAACCATTTGTTCATTTGTGCGAAATACTCCGGGCAAATTAACGTAAATCCGGCGAAAATCTTGTGCTCGCACTTTGAATACGATTTTCAAGGTGAAATATTTTGCTCGCCGAGGGGGAACTTTTGCCTACCTTATTCCGCTACCCCGTTTTCGCACCTGCTACACGGTACTCTCGCGCATTTTAAATTATAAAATAATAGTTTGTGGTATCAAACAATATTGTGATTTTTTCATTCACTTTTTACATACAACTGTTAAAACTGAAATGACGTTAGGGTAGGTGGTAAGAGAAAAGCTTCACTTATTTTCCAATAGCAAAGCGAGGATTGATATCCGCATTTGTTCAATGGATTAAGGGAAATCTCTGAAGACTCGATCTGGACAGGTCAAAATCCCCGAACTTCCAATACTTGTTTCACATATTGTCAATTTTTTAGAAATGTACAATTTAACATTTATATAAAGCCTTTGTTTTCATTATTATAAAATAAACGACAGATAAAAAATAGCATCTGACATTTTGGGCGAAATCGAAATTATTGGGATTTATGAATGAGAGGACACTTGGGAATAAATATATCCCTCTTTGCAAAGACGTTGTGATAGCGAACTATGCGACACTCGATATTTGGAAGGTTTCATGGCATTAAATGTACTGCTCTATAGGGAGAAGTAAACAATGATTGAGAAACTGGCTCGCTCGCTTTGCTCATCAAAGAGCTCCCATCATATTAGAGAGGGTAAAGGTGTAAGGGCACCGCATTGTGGATGCGTAATATTGCAATATTCCGGGGGTAAATGGTTTTATAAATAATTAATGTGGAAGAATTGAAGTGGAGTTATTACGACAAATATCAAGGACTATATTACGACGTCGACGACAATGGCAGTGGGTGATGTCAAATTTCTTTAATCGTTCAAATGCGTGCACAAACATGAAGTGACGTTTAATATTTATTGGCGAAATAGCCCCTACGAGAATCGAAATTCTGGTGTTGTATAGTAGATTCGTTGTTAGGTTCAGATAATTAAAACTTAGTAATGTTAAAATAGGTAGAATATGTTAGTAATTAGTAAATTAGGGCTTTAGTACTTTCTGAGCTTTTTATGATGGTTTCATTTTTTGTGTGCTGAAGTTACAAAAAATTGTTGTTCTTTTAAAGTTTCATGTGTGGTTTTTCTTTAAAGAAAAATACTTCCAGAGGTTTCCTGGAGAACCCCATTAGCGTATGCTGTGGTAATCGCCGACTTTTATCTTTCTATATAACTGGCAAAGACATAAGTGTTAGTAAAATACGTTCCCGCCGGGGACGGTGCTGGGCGGTGCGGAGCGGAGCGGAGGGGAGCGGAGCGGTGGGGAATGGCGCTTCCCTGCAGGGGGCGCGTGGGCGCCGGCGCGGCCGCGGTGGAGCCGGGGGGCGGGGCAGGGCGGCGGGACAATGGCCTGGCGGCGACGGCCCAGATGGACGCGCGCGCGATTAATTTCCCGCGCTGATTTATCCGCCACCGCCGCGGCCGCGGCCGCCATTATGTGCTAAACAGGCGCGCGGCGCGGCGCAGCTCTTGCGTCAGGGCTGTCATCCGCCCGCCCGCCCGCCCGCCCTCGCGCCCACGCGTGCACGCACGCACGAACGGAGCTTACCCGGCGCGCCCGCACGACGCGAATCGGGTGAGGGACAGGCCTCTACGCGATGAATGAAATGAGAACTGAAAGTATTTACACCGGGAGCGGTAGCTCAGTGCATCAACTGATGTCACTGCAGCGCCTCTGACTGGGAGGTCCTAGATTCGGGTCCTGACGGCGGCAGGATTTTCGACACTAGCTTTTCAGCTAGGTCGAATTCCGTCGCTGTCTGGAGGAGAATGCTAGCGGCCGGCTGCTCTGATCGGTAGTTTTCTGTGGTTTCTCCGATCAACACCAGGCGAATGCCGGAGCAGTACCATACAAACGGGCCACGCACAGCGCGCGATTTGTCCTTCCTCTTCCTGTCCTATCCTCTCCCCTTAGACACACACTTACACTAACATGCACTACACTGCCACACATTCCGGGAGTCCGGTCGGGAGCGTAGAGCTTGTCTCGGCTGGTGGTAGAGTCCTGGTTAGGGGGAAAACTCACTAGCCGACGGTAGGTCGGCGCCGGATCTCGCCATCTAGCGAGGGAAGATCACCGCCATCTCCCGAGGAAAAAACATTCACTACACTAACGGGACTAATGACCAAAGCAGTTGACACGCCCGGAAACACGAAAAGATCAATCAATGAAAGTATTCACTGAACGTTTGTGGCCAGACGTCAGTACTTCGATTTATACTTATAGCTGTTACGGTTTTGTCCAATCGGGACCTTAAACGTCACCACAGTGACGTCACCGTGATGACGTTTTAGCTCTCGATTGGATGACACCGTAACAGCTGATGAAGTGTCCTCGACGAGGTTAGAAAAACCCAAGTATAAACGTAGGGTCTGTTGACATAAATAAGCTGTTACGGAGTCATCTAATGAGGAGGTTTAAACGTCACCATAGTGACATCACTGTTTGGACGTTTAAGTTTCCGATTGAATGACACCGTAACAGCAGATTTATGTCAACAGACCCTACGTTTATACTTGGAGGACTCTATAAATAAATGAATGTATAGATTAGCCTCTTCCTTGGATTTCACCGGGAAACAGCGGCTTTCAAATTCAAGCTCCAAGCTCCGAGTATACTCGAACTCTGATTATCCCCCGGTCATTCTCATATTAATGAACCATCTCATTAAGCAGCAAAGGAAAGAGATTACACACACACACACACACACACACCAAGTGTTTCATTATTTTTACGAACGTGTTCTGTTTAAAGAAGAGCAACGTTAATGCAAGTATGCTGCAAGCTGCTTCTTCGCGTCTCGAATATTAACGTGTTTCAGTTTTAGCATGTGTTTCACAACCAGCAATTAATTCCCGACGTACCTCCACCATCAACCTTGTCTGGTTTTTGCTCATCTCGAACTTAGCATCCTGAAATCTACATTCATAATATTTCCTAGAATATTTCAAACTTCTCTGATAAATACTAATAATAATATTAGTAATAATAATAATAATAATATAATGATAATAATAATAAAACTAATATTTTACACTTCACACATCTTTAATATGGACCATAATATTAACTAACGTTAATCTACATACTAAAATTGACAATTTAGCGTTGACATTCTAACATTAAGATACTGACATAAATATATTGATACATTAACACTGAAATAGTAACGTAGGCGTAACATTGACAATAAACATTGTCATATTAACATTTATCCTATGATTCAGGTACTGGCATTAACATACAAACATCATACAAATATCATACTAACATTAAGATACCAATAATTAACTTTAACACAAATCTTCTAATATTAACATTAACAAAAACATTCTAATATTAACAGTAATATTAAGATAGTAATAGAAATATACTATGATTTTGAGAGAAAGAAAAAACTACATTTACTTCTGGGAATGCAATAAAGAGACTATCCCGGCTCTACGACTCCCTGACAAACTCCCAACGGGTGGAAACATGTGGTAAAAAATAATATATAATAATATCAATGGTCTGAAGCTAATTAATAATTGGTCAGCTAATGTTTAAAGATACTAAAATTACAGAATGACCAAATGTGTTAGATTTCAGCAAGTCTATTTAACAGGATCTTTTACATTTGGGGAATTGAATAAAAACATTGTTGCAGCCAAGAATTTGTGACAAACATCGAAAGTTATTTCAACACATGTTTATTAAGTGTTTCGTCGCAATAATTAAGCGGGAACGTAAAGCACTTGCGTGCCCCTTCGCGGATATTTTAGTTTACTATTGCGAGGGGCACGTTCCTCTCTTCTTTCCTCAAATCCACTCGCCTCATCGTTAGGGCATTCCAGCAAAATGTCATGTCTCTTCTGCCTCCTCTCCTTTCCGTTCCATTTAGCTTTTCACGCCACCTCACCTCTCAACTCTTCTCGCTTGCGAGTATTTGTTGACAAACAACTAAAACTTATGAATAAATAGAACGCGTGCGGAAAGCTATATTATTTAATTAAATACGAACACTTTAGATACAGTTTTACAGAGGAAGTGATTCAAGATAAACTGATAATTTTGATGGAAAATGCGTCGAAAAGTTTGCGTTATGAACTCTAAGATGTTTTGCATTAATCACCGAGGTAAAAGGCCCCATATCGCCGTCGACGTGGAAAACCGGGAGTGGTGGCTCAGTGCATCAACTGAAGTCAGTGAAGTGCCTCTGACCCGGAGGGTCTAGGTTCGAGTCCCGACGGCAGCAGGATTTTCGAGACTTGCTTTTCAGCTAGGTTGTATTCAGCCGCTGTCTGGAGGAGAATTCTAGCGGCCGTTTGCTCCGATCGGTAGTTTTCCGTGGTTTCTCCGATCAGCACGAGGCGAATACCGGAGCAGTACCCTAACAAACGGGCCACGGACCGCGCGCGATCTTTCCTTCCTCTTACTTGTCCGATCCTCACCCCTTACACACACGCCTACACTAACATACATAACACTACCACACACGCCTGGAGACCGGTCGGGGACTTTGAACGTGTCTCGGCTGGGGCGGTGCGCCGTTGGTGGGGGATACTTGGTTGGGGAAAACCCCCGCTAGCCGACAGTAAGTCGGCGCCAGATCTGACCATCCAGTGGGGAAAGATCACCGCCACTTCCCGAGCAAAAACACGCATTACACTTACGGGACTAATGACCGATGTAGTTGATGCGCCCGGAATCACTAACAATCAACCAATCAATCGACGTGAAAATGTGTGAACGAAGCCGGCAAACGGGCGGATTTTGTGATAAGCTAACTTAACCCTACTCTACTTAACAAATACAACGTTTCGAATCACAACCGCAATACAACAGTACTTTCGGCATTCAATCATTTAGCACTTTCAGCAATTGTTTCATTTATCTATTTGCTTTAGTTGTTCGTAAAAAAATTTTCGCCTCCCGCCTCGACTTCTACATTCCGCATGATCTTTTATTACTCATTATTTTAGCAGGTTTTAGATGACAAGTACCGCCTTGCGATGAGAATGCTACCTCACATTTAACACAATGGGTATTCCATTCTTCATTACAATTATGGACACAATAATTATCTAGTTTTGAATATATAAATTCGTTATCCGTTGAGCTGGAAATAACAAAAAAATACAAAATATTCTTAAAATAATTATTTAGAATTGATAAATATAATGAAGTGATAAAATGGTATTCAAATCTGACAACAAATAGTTATTGAAAAGTGGAAGAATTTAAAAAAAATAAATAAATAAAATGAAACCAAAGACCTAACGCCCTAAAGAGAATAAAGTTGCTATTTACATAAGTTGATTTATCAGAATGATGGGGAGAGTGGAAGATAAAATAACGTTTTAACATGAAATACTCTTCTAAATGTGGTATGATGGATGTGCACAAAATACAGGTAAGTTAAGGCAGAAGCGAAGAGTGAACAAAAGATGAACTAATAGTTGTAACCGATAATTTTGTAATACCATAACTGCAACGAAGAAAATATAAATTGTCAGTAAATTATCAATAGTTTGAATGGTACAAGTATCGGTTAAAGTGACAGGAATATTCTTGAATTTATGTACTTTCTTGGCCTGTCATTTCACCATCTTTGTCAATATATATGGGAACAAAATATAAGTATTAGGCGTACTGAGTCATTAGACGATATGAAAAACTTGTTTACGGCAAAATCAAGACTGGAGTTCTGCTTTTGCAAAATGTTTCTTGAAGATTTTTAAGTTTCCATTTACAAAATAAAACTAGAGTCTAGGGTAAAAAATATGAAATCCTTCAACAAATTTGATAGAATTTTCGTACATTTGAAAGTACATCTTGAAGTACATCTTTCGTACATCTTGAAGTAGTCCGAAGAGTACTGTCGTGTTGGTAATACGATGCATTCAGATATTTACAAACAAGAAATCGAGAAAAATAAAGGTTAATTAACGTTGTTATCTATCCTCTGCAATACTTCCTAAGAACATGTAGGAAAGAGTGCACTTACAACTGTATTTGAGAGGAAATGAAAGAACTGCATTGCCATGAAGCTCGCACACGATCCATCTTTATTCTCGATCTGCTATGTCGATCAGAAGGGGCCTTGGGCGGCTGGAGCGGAGGTCCCTGCTCGCCACACCCAGGCTGGGAGTGACAACACCGGAGCAGATTAGGCGCAGAGGAGTCAGGAGTGGCATCTACCCACTCCGCCACTCCCCACCCCGCATTTCCCCGACCCGCGTCTCTCCGCATCGCATCTCCCCACCCTGCATTTCCCCGCTCCGTATCTTCCCGCTCCACATATCCTCGCTTTGCGTCTTCTCACCTCCGCATCTCCCCGCCCCACATTTCCCTGCCCCGCGTCTCCCCGACCCTCAGCTGCCCTTCCCAAAGCTTCCCGCCTCACTCTTCTCTCCACTCAGCCCCTGTCCCTTACCTTTCTGCAACGCATCCCTCTTCCTCTTCATTCTCTCCTTCTCGGCCAGCCCCGCCCCTCCCCGCCCTGCACGGCCGCCGCCCCGCCCTTCTTCGCGTCCTCGCGCGGGTGGCGTTGGCGTTGGCGGCGACGGTGGCGGTGGCGGCGGCTGCGGTGCTGCGCGCGGTGAAAGCGCAGATGCCTCCGCAGATAAAAACGCTGGCCTGCGCGGCGCTGGCGGGGTGGGGAGTGGAGGGGGCGGGGCTGAGCGGGGCGGTGGCGCGAGCCACACCGCACGCGTCGCCGCCGCCGCCGCCGCCGCCGCGGGGAATGAAAAGAAGGCTCGCAAAGCCTCGCTTGCGTAACACCAACGTGTGTACGAGGGCTCAGGGCACTTCCCGTGCTTTCGATAACTACACAGGTCTACATAATCCGACGTTGGACATTGTAACTGAACTCTTTTGGGGTTTTCTGAGATTTCTGCTTGACACACGAGTTCTCAAGAGTGAATTCTGAATTCTGGACATTATCAAGAATTCTTTATACTCTCCGGATGTAAGATGTTCCTAATATTTGTACGTTGAAGCATATTAAAATTTATAGTATATAATTAATAAATTTATAGAAATACTAAAATACTATATTACTGCTACTACTATTTAATTATTTATTTGTACATATTAATACAAGGAGTAGAGAGAGAATGCCTTACATAGAAGATTTAATGTAGGAAATTACACGTTTTTCGCTTTATGGAATTAAAATAATATTTGCAGACAGGAGTATTTGCTTGCAGCGAGAAGGCTGGGAGTTTAGCAGGTGATGATTATGATTCGTATGAACTCCTCAGAAGTCCTCGATATTGGTTATGGGCTCATTGGCAATGATGAGTGGATATGATGGTGTGGCGAATGTAAATTAATGATATGATGGAAAACATGCTGGTGTTGTGAGGCCTGCAATTGTTTCTCGGAAAGGAAAATCCGTGACTTCTGCCAGGTTCGCACACTCTAACCTTAGGCCCTCCTTTTAGCGACCATTCCTTTTAAATGTCGATCCACTAAATGAAGAATAATCTCTGATATTTGTCTCTTTCCCTCTGATCACTCACTAATTATAACATTGATTTTTGTGAATATTATTATAGCAGCCCAAAGTAGAATAGTTCCTAAGTAGAATAAATTGTATTTTAGATCCGTTTGTTAACTGGCAAATTCCAGGATATCATGAGAGTTACTATAGAATGTTCGATATCCGAATAATGATTGCCGTAAGGAGGATTTAAGATAAATCGCAAACACTGTTCAGGATAAGTTGCAAAACGAAAAGCAGGCAAATTGATCGCCAACAATGTTCGAAGTGTTATGCGAGACTTATTAGACTTCATTGTGTGAATGAATAGAATAAATTAGATTAAATTGAAATCATCAATGAAAGTACTTAATGGAAATATTATCAATGGAGGAATTAAGCAATAAAGTGCCAAATATTGACACTAATTGTAAACAATTTGTATAAGTGATGCATAATAACTAAACAGTGAAAAACATATTTATCACATTAAAATTATGAACCCTTATTCTTACTTTAGATAGTCTTCCATTAGAGCATAGGAAAATTGTCAATTGAAGAGGATAAGAAATTCTCTTTTATTCTAAATTATCTTAGGAAAGAATATTCCTCTCAAAAAACACTTAGAAGTGTCCTCTTTATTTTTGATCGAACGCACTCTGTCCAGTTACTGTTGCAATAGAGTTTCAGCCGCATTCTACAGTCTGGCAGATTACGAGATACTGAAATGAAGCTGTCCAGCCAGTCCGAGGCGATTTAAAACAAGAAAAAATGGACTCGTTTTAATGGATGGTAGAAGAAATATAGTCAGTTTGTTAAAAAAATTAAATGTTCATTTATGTTTGAGGAATTGAGGTAGTCAGTTATTTACAAATAGAATACGTAATTTGAAGTTCACAGTTGAGTAATAAAACACCAAAATTGAATCAGCACTCACCTTATCATCAAACATGGTTAATTAACCCTGGAATCATAAGGCTGGGGTCACCTGTGACCCCAGAGTGAAATTATCATGTTTAAACCTTAGCAGCCTTGAATAGTGCTGGCATTCGATCATTTTATGTTGCATTCCAGTCATTCTGCTTCCGCCACGATAGTCGACTTGTGTATCGTTTCTCCTCACATCATGTTACAACAGATAATATAATTAAACGTAATTAAGGTTATATTTGACCCCGCATTGTAATTAACGTCACAGATTTTTCTAAATTGTGATTATGCATTTGGTGATGGTTTTCGTTCATTTTTCTGTTAGAATGTCAAAGAATTCATCACAGTTACCAATTTGTAAGAATAGCTTTAAAGATTGAGTTTTATTTATTCTTTTCTCCTTGCAGCTTATGTCGAAGTATCTTGGCAGTATAAAAGTCAAATTAGCCACATTCATACTTTTTTAATATTTGTTTTTATATTTGTAGTTTTGAATCAAGCTTGCAACAGTTTTTTCTGAAGTTATTTTGTATGCTAACAGCACCAAGTATATCTCATAGGTTAATCCGTAGGGAATAGTGGTCTTCTTTGCAAGTTGATTGATTTAGTAGTTTATATAGTTTGTTCTACAGTTTATTGTATGACAAAAGATAAATAAACTTTCTTTTCACTAAAACAGAGATTACATCATTCATTGTTGAATATGAAACATGAAGAAAAGAAAGAATATTTAAAAAAGGGCGGGGTCATCAGTGACCCTAGCTTGTACTTAGTATTCGTTGAAATGAGCCTTGTGAATCCAGGATAATTTTAAAGTAGTGGTTAACGTAAACAGCGCTCCCTGAGGTGCACGTAAAGAATACTCAATGAGTGAAAAATGTTTTTTTCTTATTACGAAATATTACTGAATTTACTAAGTATTTGATACAAAAAATAGTGTTGTATACAGTCTAACCGAAATTCAACACTTTGACACAATTTAGTAGCTGTATCACTTTTTGAAATTGCTCTTCTTAAAGTGTAACATAGACATTACATTTTAAAAAATGCAATTATGCCACTTACACATCGTTTAAAATCAGTATTTTAATATATAGATTACTTTTAGTTTCTGGACAATTTTAGTCCTAACGGATAATGTTCCTAATCCTAACAGAGATGACAACATTCGGAGCTGACTGTCTGTAGGATTGATTTAAAAACCGTGCTGGAATTGAGAAACCACGAAACGCAATAAATCTGCATTCACCTCATTTAATTCTAGAGACGGTCTTTTCGTTCACTTCATAACGATTCCAGTCGTCTTAAAGATTCTTTAAGTGTCCTTCTCTCACCTTTCCCGCATTAGGAACTGGAGTGGCAACTTCTCGGGTCCTCACGAGTGGCCCCATTGCATCGGATGTTGGCAATCATCATGGAGATTTCTTGCGGCGGTTTTTAAAAGTGGCTAATTGTATTAAAATATGTGATGAACCGCGGGGTCGTTTAATAACTATTAGTTTTTGCCCGCGCGCGCGTAAGAAGCGCGCTTAACGAGCGCCGCCGGCAGTCGACAGCGGCGCGCCGGGCGAGGGGGCGGGGCGGGGGAGGGGGCACCGGGGAGGGGGGGCGACGGGGTCCGAAAAGAGCAAAGGGAGCGCGGCCAGCAATTTCGCGCGCGTCCGCCGCGCTGAGTGACACGGGCCGGAATCTAATACGCTGCCGGCGGCCGCTGGTCGCTGGGTGGGCGGGTCGCCGCGGGCGTGGGGCTCGCCCGTGAGCAGCCGGAGGCGGGAGGCGGGAGGCGGGAGGCGGGAGGCGGGAGGCGGGAGGCGGGAGGCGGGAGGCGGGAGGCGGGAGGCGGGAGGCGGTGGACGTGGGGTGGTGGGGCGTGGAACGGCGCGTGGGTGTGAAATGGTGGACGTGGCGGTGGATGCGGGGTGGGGGCGTGCGGCGTGGTCGTGATGTATGAACTTGAGTGGTTCGGTAGGATAGGTGTGGTTATGAGATGGTGCGTGAGGAAGGTGTAGTCATACTCGTTTGGGGTGGGAGGGTATGAAACGGCTCGTGAGCGAGGGGTGGGGGCGTACGGCGTGTTCGTGGTGTATGAACATAAGTGGTTAGAGGGATGGGAATGGATATGGTATGGTGCGTGGGGAAGGTGTACTCGTAATACCGTGGTTTGGGTATGGTAATTGTGGTAACGTGGGTGTTTGAGAGTGGATGCACGTGGGATGTCAGAGTAGGATGTTGGAGTGGCACGTGTAGGAGGGACGTGGGTGGAGGCAAGCAACGTGGGTTTGGGACACGTGCAGGAGGCGTTGGACTGGGCGTGGAATGGTAGCGCTAATGTGGGAAGAGTGGGGTGGTGTGAGCGTGAGCCAGTAGGGACTCTTTGCAGCAATCGACGTACAGCAATCGAAAGCAATCTCGAATCTCTGTGCATGCACATTTCGAGTTGCGCACGCGCAGTTGCTAAAAACTGATGCAGTGTGATCGAGAGATATACAAAATAGTACCTAGTAGCGTGTTGTGGCTAGTAGCGTGGGGGGGGGGAAGGTGGCGGAGGGAGCCAGGAAGGACAATGGTGTGGAGCATGGGGCAAGGTGTGCTAAGGGGCGGGAGCAGACAGTCGTTGAGAAGAGATTAGTAGAGTAGAGGGTGAATGGTGAATGAATGATGAATGAGTGAATTGGGAATGAATGATTGAGTAAATGGTGAATGAGTGAATGGTGAATGAGTGAATGGTGAATGAGTGAATGGCGAGTGAGTGAGTGAATAATGAATAGCGGCGGCGATTAGGTTAGCGTATCGCGCTGTTATACCGAAGTTCGCGGGTTCAAACCCGATCGAAGCCGTGGATTTTTAAGGGCGAAAAAATCCTTCGTACGCCTTCCTTCGGAGGGGAAGTAAAGCCGGCGGTCCCATGTTAGTAGATTTACTGCATGTAAAAGATGCCTAAATGAAGCCTCTGAGCTAAATTCAAACTGCCTGTTTCGTCGCCCAAGTAATACCTTCTTTCTCCCCTAGTAGGTGAAAGGAGCGTAACGGAAGACGGAAGACCAGGCCTCAAGGCCTAAGTCTCGCCACGTAAAATAAGGCATTCATTCATTCTTTCATGGATAATGGTGGGTGAGTGAATAATGACGAATGAGTGAATGAGGAGAGATGTGGAAGGGGAAGACGAGGAAAAGTGTTACAAAAGGAGGACATGAGTGATCATGTGTGAAGTGGACGCCCACTCAATCGAGAGGGTGAGAATGACTCCGAGGATTGAAGGGAGACTTTAAAGGATGAGATCACCAGGACACGAGGGACTCCGCTTAAGATCGCGACCACTCAATACACATCCCGATTAGACTGCTTATCAGGTTTCCCTCGCAGGGAGATTGACTTCTCACGGATTCCCGTTCAACATTGAAACAGGACATTGTTGCTCCTTCTTTCGAAAACAGGAAAATTTATTTATACACCAAACCAATTCACTTATCCATAATAATTCAATATCAGTAACACAAGGGACCAAAATTATCCGCGTTCGTGTTACAAAATTTCGTGTTATTGTTTATAGGGTTATAAATGTCCGTATTACCGTAATCCCTTGCTGGGACCAAAGTTTTGTTCCTGTTATGGCGAAATGCGTGTTCAGCGAATTCGTGCTAACGAGGGTATACTATATTTGTGTAAACGACTGTTGTGAGGTCACAACCCTGTCGTTTCATTGGAATCTTGGGAAAAATATTAATTTTATATTAACCCCAATCTGTAATGTGAAATAATGAAATTTTAACGTCAAAGAAATAAATTTCTAACTGTTTATTTACTAAGTAGATAATGTGCGTTAAAAGAAATTTGTTTCATTCAAAGGTATGAAGAGGGGTAGTGAATTACAAATTTTCAAAAGAAATTTGTTACGGATTATTAGCGCGTATGTATTTTTAGAAGATATTTTCACCCATCGAAAGACATTTCAAGACCTTCGGCTGCCTTTGTGTTTTTAAACCGTCATTTCAACGCCTTAGATTTACAATTATAGGAAAATGTTCCCAAGTGTTGGCTTTTTTTTGATTACATGTTTTTTAATTGTTTAATAAATGGAAGAAAACTCGTCACAATTTTTTTCTTGTTTACTTCTTAGGCTCTACCAATCCGACTGACGCTCTCCCAATCCGACTATCCAGCAGTTGGCAAACAATAACATATATTTATTACTGTAAACATACATAACCTAAATAAACCGAATAAAATAATTTGATATCTCAACAAATTAACCGGCAGTTGGAAAACATGTGTGCCTATGGGAGGAAAAAACCTTTCACTCGATGCTTAGAAGTGGCTGTGAATAATTATTTATCTAGTGGGAAAGTGAATTCTGCCACACTTGTTGCTTAGTATACATGGCCGGACAAAGGCCTCTGTAAGCCTTCTTCCCTTTGGTAAAAGGCAAGCTCATTAAATAAACTATTATCTCGTCGGACGGTGCAAAAACCCCAAATCCAGACATGATTAATTAATTCTTTCCTCGCTGCGAACGCATCATACCACGTGCGTGTTGTTAGGTCGGTCTTCACCTTTGTTTTTCATTGTCCTCATTTCCATTTCATTAATGGTTATTGTTTCGCTTACGATATTCGTAATTATTGCTCTACTGTTAAATAGTCGTTACGAACAAAGTGGAAACTTTCTTCACAAACCAGTCAGTAAATGAGGCTAGAAAAAGAAAACAAACCGAGAATGCGTAAGAAAATTGAATGGAGGTGACAAAATGAGTGGCGAAGATAATAGATTAACGCAATGTGCGAGAGCGCGAACTATCGTTCATAAAGAAATTCGCCACCGAAGATATGTTATCCAAATTGTTATACATCTTCAGCATACATTTGACATGAAATTATGTACTTTTATGATTAAATGTATGCTGAACAACGAAATATTTTATTAAAGCATTGACTCTCTTTGGAATTATGGGGATATAAATTTCGAAAAAAAAACCTTTTTCGTTCACGATGTCAAAGGCTTCCCATTCCACATGCTTTACGAGCATATGAAGATGACGTATACAAACAAAAATAACTTTTCATGGGATTTTTTTTGATAATGGTCTTCAGAATTAAGAAATTCATTTATTGTTGAAAACCCTTGATCATATTTTCTGTTTTTAAGGAAAGCAATGTAATAATTATAATGATTCAAACGTATGGAGAGAATTTCCCCTTACATAACTATCTTGCAATATACAATGAAAATTAATAATAATTCATTGTGGGTGATGATGATGCTTTGTCATAAATTTCGGAAAATGTGTTCTCTATGTATCAAGGTTTATAATAATTTAAGATCTTTTCGATCGCGTAGCGACCATCATGGGAGCTTGCAGAGTCTGGGCAGTGTGAGTGAAAATATTCTGCCCCTGCTTCTGATGAATTTAGTTTTCCACCGAGACCTGCAATATTTGATAAAGTGTGCTTCATGGTCGAAAGATATTAAGTTATTAGAAATCTTGGTACGTAGATAAGGCATTTTTTAACGTAGTGTATCGTCGTTGATGGTTGACAACTGTACAAAACTTCAAGAAGTGTTTTTACTTCCTCCTGTAAATTTTGTTTTTCATATGTGAGGTTGTCTAAGTGAAGGCATTCTACACTTTCTATATAATAGTATTAATATTTATTCTACACTTTCTATATAATAAATATTTATTTATTGTAATATTTTTCTGAAAGCACCTTACGAAAACCTCCCTTGTGGCTCTTACCTCATACGAGATATTCTCTCATCGATAAATTGTAAAGATCACATATCTGACGGATTTTCCTCTGTTTTTGTATTACTCGGCTACTATTATTTTTATCATCAATATACTGACTTTATTATTCGATATTCTATTCATTTATTTATTTCCATGACTATTGCCTTATTTATATGACGAGGTCAATCCGCCCTAATACTTTATTTTGTGGGTTTAACAAGACCATCAATACAGATTTTCGGTTACGAACATTTAGGTAAAAAATATTTACTTCTTTATTTGGGATCCGGGAGTTTTCCTTATCATGACTGGTAATAATAATAATAATAATAATAATAATAATAATAATAATAATAATAATAATAATGTTTCAAAAATCAAGTAACATTGCAATTTCTGGATCTCTGCTTCACACAAACAAAAGAAAAAGATCATAAATGACATTTTATAAAACACTTTCCAAGAGCGATAACAATAATACTAATAACCCTGTCGTTATTTAATATTTCCCGTTACTTTCCCCTTGCATGCATGGCCATTACCTATTATTATTTTAATTGAATATTTATTTAGATCTATTCCAAAACTTGGTATTCTTACATTACTCAGATTTATATGTCCCATTTAATAACTTGAATGTTCCAGTCCTCAGCATTTTAAATTTTCATTTCCTGCTTAGTCCAATCCTTTCGTGGCATCTTCTTTTCCACACCTGGTTTATCCTTTGTTACACTGTCAACATTTCTACCATCAACAATCTACACAATTGCTGTGTTGGACTATCTCGGAGAACTTTACATCCCTATCCGATCGTCACCGAGTCGAAATCTATTCTGCCCGTCTGTTTATAACACACACTATCCTTCTGTCTCACACGATACGCAGTACAGTACCTAATTTCGTATCTCTGTAGTTCTATTACACAGGTTTACCCCTTCCTTGCACGCACTCTCATTTCTAATTGGCTAATACCGCCCAAACATTTTATTTAGTTATTTCTTGACTATGGATCGTTGGATTCTTTTTCGTAAATCAACTAAATATCCACGGAAATTACTCACGTGGGCATATTATATTCTATTCGCCACTAATTACACTATTCTTACCTTTAATATTCACACTGCCTTCCCTGTCATTTTCATTATTTATCACTCGCTTTATAGTTTCTTTATGTTCCCCGTTATTACTGCCGTTCATCCTTATAGTTTATTTGAAATTTCTTTAATTTTTGTTTACCTTGTGATAAATCACGCATATGAGGTTTTTTATTTTCTATTTTAAGATCACAGTTTTCTTTGAAAATTTTATTATCAGATTCAAGAACGAGAAAATTCTGAATCATTGATACCAAAATGTAAAACTTCACGATTCTGTCACGTAGGAGCATGTGACAGGATCAACGATGACATCCAACATCAACGACGATATATTGAAAACTTTTGATGAATATACTCGTAATTTTGATCCTTTAAGTATACGTCATTGAAATCATTTTAAATGTCTTCTGTTCCCACGTATACTATATTTTGAATTTGATTCCAAATTCATCCAATGATCTGGATTTTGTCACAATAGTTTCGGCGGAAATAACTGCCTCACGGAATTCACCCCTAAAAGTGACCGAATCCGTCAGTAAGTTTTCCGAAACGTTCGAAGAAATTTCAAAATAAAAAACAAACAAATATCAAAATCTGATTTAACTGTAGTGTAAATTATCCCAGTAGATTTTCCATTTATTTACAATAATAATATTGATATTATATCTGAATTTGGTACGACGAGTTGGTCAGAAATTAAATTACCCTAGGTTTTCGACGTTTCTGAAATGTATTGTTCTCTCATTTGGACTGTGGATTGCTTTCGATTTTTTACAGTATTACACTGAAAAACACATTAATTGAAAAATTTTAATCATATTTACAAAATAAAATGATTATTTAAAATAGTATTTGAATTCACTGTAGTATTCCCTACTTGGAAGAACGTATCTTGCTATTACATTTCGGGAACGACTACAATCATTTGCTTCCCCCATATGGTTATTAATTCCCATCTCCCACCCAATAATAGATTTAATGTTCATATTTTTTAATTTTTTTGCCTACAACATACATAGCCGCTCGTTTCTGAACGCGTTTAATGCTATTTCTCCGTATACGGGTCCCAACCACTCGCGGCATATTCGAGTAAAATGAAATTCAATGAATTTTCTGGCCTAAACTGTGAAAGGAGGAAGAAGAAGAAGAAAACTATTAATAATATTAATGATAAAATTAATGTTCGCTGATCTGGTGGCCGAGACCGCTAACGCAGTGGTGTCGCAGTGATCTCGGACCCCTCGGGATCGAGTCCCGCCTCAGGCATGATTGTATTTGTATTCGTCCTTTCACTCCTTATCATCATATCGTTTCATCTTCATACCGTATCCTCCAATATTGGTCACTAATGATCAAGGTATTGATGCGACCTTCAATAACCGAAAGAAAGAAAAAAAATCAATGAATTTTCTGGCCCAAACTGAAAGGAAGAAGACGAAAACTAATAATACTGTTAATAATAATATTAATGTTCATACAAAACCATTTTAATTTAAAAATACGAAATGAAAATATGCAATTCCATAGTATAAGTTTCGAAGTGTGGAGAGCGTATTTGCCACGTGCCTTTCGCCGGCCCGTCAAGCGAAGCGGAGCGGGCGCGGACGGACGTGAGGAGGAGGCGCTGCGCGTTAAATGAAGACGTGCGTGCGTGATGTGCGAATCCATTCCGCGAGGGCTCTGAATTGGCGCTGATGTGCAGCCGCCGCCGCCGGGGCCAGCGGTCGCAGCAGCGATCTGGATGTTTTAATGCGGCTGCGCGGAGGCGGCGCTGCAACGCAGCTTCATGCAAATGGGAGCGTGGCCGGCGCTCTCACCGACACTCCGCCGGTGGCGGGTGAAGGAAGACCTGCGGACCCCGACCGGTTTTTGTTTTTTGTTTTAGGGTGAGAAATCGGGATATGAAATGAACAATTTGAGGTTTTACTGTAAGTTGATTAAAAAGGGTTTATGATATTTGTTTGTATTTGTATCTCTATATTTCGTACGTATGACATAGCGGAGTGTGGCGGTTTCTCAAAAGACAGGAGGTAAGTCCTCCTGACGTACTTTATCCTTTTGAATATCATTATCAGGGCTCCGTTTCTGATTATCTCTACATTCCCTGAATATGACCAATAAAATGACTTAAAAATAAGGGGGACCCCTTATTTTAATTATATTTATTTTATTATTATACCCCTTATTATTAATTAATTATAATGACCTAATTGTTTTAAAATACTCAAAAATTAATATGAATGTTTATTTATTCAACGAATGTAACAATTTTCATTAAATTTATTTATATAAAATTGTATTTAATGTAAAGTCTTTATTTGAGGAGGAAATGTAATCCGCAGCTCCGATCTTGCGACCGTTAATTTTGAAAGGTCCACTGCAGTAGTGAATTACGTCATGATCTGATGATGCAATGAAAACTTTGTTTTAGTGAGTCATTTTCAATTCATGAAACATTCATTAACAAAAGAAACACGAAAAGGAAACAAAATGCGTAAAAATGGCAAAAATGTCACAAAGGTCCAAGGAATGGCGTAAAAATTGAGAATGGCAAAAACGGACAAAAAATAATCCAACAATTATAAATTTTTATTACCTACATGTCGCGATAAACATTCATTTACAAGTAAGCAACGTCTACAATGCACCAATGAGAAGATTACATCTCATCAGGATCTGAGCCCTGGTCATTACCAATGCCCATTTGCTTTGATGTTTAATGGAAATGTATAATTTTTTAGTTGGTAGGTGACAATTAACTTAGATCTAATTTGAAACTATGCTCTCTACTAAGGATCGCGAAAAGATTCGAAATCGCTCTGGGGATTCACAACGTTTCCTCTGCTGGTGTGATATCCGCTCATTTCTCGCAGCGCTCCTGTGGCCAAAAGACGAAACGATTTTTAATGAAGAACCGCGGTCCGGGTGGGGAGCTGTTTCCTTGAATTTTAATCTAGAAGCATCCTATTTTAACTAGATTTGTGCGTAACTATGAGTTTTCCTCGCCCAGTCATCGTCATATCAAACGCGACACGAGCCAGGATGTGAAGAGAGGCTGACGCTTGTTGCTCTGCGGGCGAACGGAAACTCTAGAGAAGGAACAAACCAAATCGATGGTGAGAAATACAATACTGAAATTATAACATTTCAGCTCTTAAGTGTTTCATCACAACAGTAGGAGGAAGAGACTGTCGCAAAGCTTTTGTATATTCCAAAGGAGTTATTTAATTTTTAAAATTATTTTTGTTTATTTGCGTTAAAGTAAATATTAAACATTTGAAAACTGTTTCAAAATTATACGTTTCTTTTAGTACGGTTTGTTAATGTGTTTTTTTTAAATCTTTACAAAGTTATAAAATAGAAAACTTCAATAAAATTTACTTCTTAGGAATACCAATATGCTTTATTACAATGCTAGCACAGTCTTTTCTATTTGTTTCTTTGTGCCATTAGATTTTACGTTTTATAAGAGTTCCCATTCCATCTAATTGAGACTTATAGTTTTCTCCTTGATTTGCGCATTGAAAATATCCTGAATGTAAAAAAGAAATGACCTTTTGCAGGATATTCAGGAGGGTAGGTGATGGTTTTCGGGGGCTCGTGCGCCCGTTGGCCGCTGTGGCCGCTGGCCGCCAGCCGCCAGGTGTCGCTCCGCGGGGCTCGCGTGCCGCGCGGCTGCGGCCGTCGCGGGCGCGCCCTGTGTGTGCGAGCGCCGATCGGACCGACCGCGTGCGGATCGTTGTGAAAGCCGCCTCCGGCCCCAGGCACCCCGCCGCCGCCGCCGCCGATATCGGGGTCAGCCGGAGAAGACCCCGAGCAGCGATCCCATTGCCACACCTGGGGCGCCCCGCCCTGCCCCGCCCCGCCCCGCCTTGCACCACGCCCACGCCGCCGCCGCGCCAGCGACATTGCGCAACGGAGGACGGCACGCCCGCCCGCTGATACGGATGGCGGGCGGAGCGGGGCGGGGCGGGGCGGAGCGGAGCGGGGTGGGGCGGTGCGGGGCGGTGCGGGGCGGTGCGGGGCGGGGCGGGGCGGTGCGGGGCGGTGCGGTGCGGTGCGGTGCGGTGCGGTGCGGTGCGGTGCGGTGCGGTGCGGTGCGGGGCGGTGCGGTGCGGGGCGGGGCGGGGCGGTGCGAGGCGGTGCGGTGCGGGGCGGGGCGGGGTGATGCTGGGTGGGGCGGGGCGGGGCGGGGCGGGCGCGGGGCGGGCGCGGGGCGGGCGCGGGGGAGGCAACTGAACGAGGTGTGTAGCGGGGTGGGAGAGGCCGATAGGATGAGGGTGTGTGACGTGGGACGCCGCGGCTGAGTTGATCCAGAGCGGCGCGCCTGGGGGGGGGGGGGGGGGGAGGAGAGGGGCGCAGCAGGGCGGCTCGGAGAACGTAGTCGGGTGACCCGCGGGCAAGGCGGGGGCGGGGGCCGCGAGGCGGTGCTGTGCGGGGCGGGGTTCGAGGACGGGCGGGGGCACGCGTTCAGCGAGTACATTGCGAACTCGCAAAAGCGGCGTGTTCGCTGTGATCTATATGGCCGTGTTTTGCAACTGGGGACGACAGAGCTCGTGAATTATGCTGCGGGTTTCCTGGTCGAGCTGGCTGGCTTCGCCGGGTTTCGAGTACTTGGCAAGCTGTTCTGAGGTATTACGGCATCCCGATGGCATTGAGAGGGGGCGTTCGCGATATTCACAATATGACTTTGCAATTGCACTTGTTAATCTTGAGCTCTATCGCGAAATGTCATTAACAATGGGTTATATAAACAACAGTACGGCAATAAATGAAATTGTATTGTCATTACCTACTGGCCTTTATCGTTGTGTTATATGAAATAAATGAGAGAAGTACTTGTTATCAAGGATAAAATAATGCTTTCAATTACCGTTGCTGACTTCATTCCAATGCAAATTTGAATACAGTAAGTTCATAATCGAATTGAATTGATTTTCTGTAAAAATAATTCTCTACTTTATTTTTGATTAGTGTAAGTATAGTATGATTGACTCTCACATTCATTAAATTTTTGGAAAGCCGAAATTATAAAGAGCTGAAACAACTTTTCGTAGTCGCATAACTTTAAACTACTTAAAACACCTTCTGAAGTGTTTGTACGAATAATACGTAAAGGCTATTTTTATAAAACCTTCGCAGAATAGTTACTGAATGGAACATTTTGAGTTCATTCCAGGGGTTTATTCAAGTTAAATGCACGCTGATTGCTATTGTTTAGGGTCACTTTATAAAAACTAACTTGTAAAATCCACAAATTGACAACCTATACCACTGACAATGAAGAAGAGAAGAAACCATCATACTTATTCAAGAGTAAAATTATCTTAGGAAATGACGCTCACGGAAGTCACGAGAAAACACTTTGAGCGTCAATCAACAGTGGGAGAACCAGTTGTCTCAAAGTTCCGACTTCACCCGCCTCATTAAGGAATCAATCTGATAGCGCAGCAATAGGTAATACACCTGTCTTGTTGGATGGGCAAGTTGATGGACGGCTGACACATGTCACTTTGGCTTATTACTGAAGAAATTCGAATCTTCGGGTTTTGAAGTATTTAGCCTTGAGCCATTCTTTGCAATGCTTGACCCGTATTCAATTCATTATAATTACATTTTTTTGTACTTAACCTACTTTCTTTGCCACTCCTTTTACGATTGGTGAATCATTCATATTTGTTACGCTTCTCTAAATTTACTCGTGGACTTTCTTAGAATAATATGCCAAAGTATTCGAAGTTGACTCCAGTTCTTACATTCATATACAAATTCAATTAATTTCTGTACATATATTTACATGTAAATAGATACGATTTTTAACATTTTTAAATGATTGATTCGTTTATTGAACAATCGCAATATTACGCCAGTGTTTGAAATTTTAGGACTTAACAGTAAGTAAATCTTCACACAAAAATGTCAATGCATTGTAAAGAAGGAAAGGAAAATAGAGGTAAAATAAGAAAGATAAATTGACGTTTGCTGTAAAATATGTTTGTAAAATAATATTGTTAATAAATATAAAAAGTATTAAATATTTAATTAATTCTTAGTGTTGAAATGTATCTTTTCTTCGGATATGTTTTAGGAATAATTCTGAAAACAGTTTAGTACATACCATGAAAATGTGCATTACTCATTACCAAACTACGGATTACAGTCGATGATATTTCGTTTTCTCTGCTGTCTGATCTTTTCGAATGTGTTCAGAAATACATTTTACTTTGGTTGAAAAAATTGATCGTGATGAGCTCTCATAATTTCGTTCATTTTTGTAACTCTGACGGATACGTCGGTAATTAAAACATTCAAAATAATTGCAATTTATCAAATTTTAATTTGGAAGTTGCAAATAAAAAATCAATTGTAACTCGAAAACAAGGAGATGCGTGTTACGTGTGGTGTAGTCATAAGACCTAGTTGCTTACTAAACTAGGGCTTATGCATCGAGGTCGCTAAGGCGAAGGGCCGTGCCTATCTCGGATCGAAGGGTCGCGGGTCAAATCTCGCCCCGGACAAGGACATTTGCGTTGTTCATATTGTCCTTACGTGTTTCCTTTACAGTTAATCCTAATGTTAAAAATCACAGTGGTCTCTATGTGACCAAGCAGTTAAAAAGAGATCTTAAATAAAATTAAAAAAATGATGGTCCCTGAGGAATACCTAGGTTTTGTATGGGGGTGGCAAAAATAATTTCGGAAGTGACCAGGTGGTCACGGCGATGGATCCGTCGGCAGTGAAACGATGGGGGGGGGGGCAGCTGCGTTGCGGTGGCGGTGGATGGAGGAGGTGGAGGCGGAAATGGGGGATGGTGGAGGCGGCTGGCTGTGGGCGGCGGCGTCGAGCCTGCTAATGGGCTCGGAATAAGGTCTGGTCGTACGCGTTTCATTCAAGCGAGCGAGCCAGCCGAGGCGTTGCACTGACGAGCTCTCGGCGCCACCGCCGCCGCTCGTGATGGTTTTTATGCGTCTGCTGACTGCACTGCTCGCTCCTTCGCGGGCGATCATCAGGCAGGCGTCGCAAGGCTGTGAAAATTGAGGAAATGCTTCGCTGCCTATCAACTTGTTCTAATCAACTTGTTTTAATTCTAAATTTAATCGGTACTAGTTATTTTAGCACTGCCATAAATCTTGTATTATTTTTACTAGTATACAAAATGTAAATTACTAAAATTTCAACGACACGAATTGTGTTGGTAATGACCTCAGGGCTCGGATTCTAATGACATGTCTTTTTTCATTAGTGCATCCTAGGTTAGCTTCTAAATGTGTGTTTATCACGACATATATGCGATAGAAATGTGTAGTTTTCAGGGGGTAATTTTTTGTCACTTTTTTCAATTTTTCAATTTTTAGGTAATTTTTTTGGTTCTTTGCATCATTTTTATCATGTTTACGCATTTTGTTTCCTTTTCGTATTTTTTGTTAGTGAATGTTTCATGATTTTACATTGATACACTAATAAAAAACTTTGTATCAATTCATGACGAAATTCACTTCTGCAGTGGCCTCTGTTTTGGGAAATCACAAAATGACAGGGATCTTCGGGAACTTCCTCGACCTTTTCTAACTGATGGTTGAAGATCAGAGCTAAGGATTACATTTTCTTCTAAATTAAAGACGTTATATTAAATATAATTTAATATAAAGTCTTTAATTTAAAATATTAAATAAATAAATGTTATTAAATATTCTAAAATGTATAGAATAAACAAACATTTTTATGAAAGTTTTTGAGTATTTAAAAAAAATTAGGTTAGTATTCCCTTACGTTTAAGTCATTTTATACGTCATTTTCCTCTTATTTTTAAGACCTATAACAGATCATGTTCAAAGAATTTTTTGGTCA
The DNA here is from genome assembly GCA_011170035.1 of Teleogryllus occipitalis. NCBI lineage: Eukaryota > Metazoa > Arthropoda > Insecta > Orthoptera > Gryllidae > Teleogryllus > Teleogryllus occipitalis. The sequence continues at coordinate 138,834 of BLKR01002329.1, forward strand.
TCACAATCCGAGCCCTGGAAATGACATTGGTGGGGTGTGGCTCTTGGAGATGGCGTAGTCGTGGAGGGTGAGGACGTGAGGGATCAGTGTTTCAAGAACGGTTGCTGCGTCCTGCGTTTCTTGCCGAGACCCGCAGTTTCTCACTTGCGTTCCCCGCATTAGTCTGCGCATGTGGGATTAATATCCACGGCCCGAATAAGGCGAGCTTTAACGCCATGGTGCTCGAGGTACCTTTTTTCTTCTCCAATACAAAAAGAATTTTTAACAGTTCAATTGAGTAATATGTCAGGATAGGAGTGAGGTAAGAATGATTTATTCTTGCTTTTCATTTATTTTCGTATGATTGCATGCTATATACGTTGTTGTAAAGTATTCTGCACATGTATCTTTGTTTAGTAATTTTGTTGGGTGTTTTATCTGCGTTTCTTGAGTAGTAAATATACAAAGTGTAATATTTTAAGAAGGATTATTTATGAAAAATTACATTGCTTTTTAATAGAAAGATTAATGTAAAACATTTTTATTATGAAGTTCTTTATTAATATACAATGTAATCATTTGTCATGAGATTATCCTGCAGTTCATTTTATTCAAAATTCATATTATTCAAAATACTTGGTGTTATCTTCACTTTAATTTTAGATGGCTAATGTCGTTTTTAAATTCATAAATTGATTTAGAGTAAATAGAATGAAAGACAATCTAAGTACACACTTTTGGTTTTTGTAGGAATAGGAAAGTTTTCATCTGTAAAGTAATTCTTCTCAAGTTAATATTTCGAATTCTTTCTAAACTTAATATTTTCTGTTGTATCTGAAAGTTAGCTATAAACGAAAATGATTAATAAATATCCGACTATATAATCTAAAACCAAAACCAGTATAGTAACAAAATTGTAATTAGAGTGTTGAGGAATAATTCCCTCTTCATCCTCAACAATGACATAAAAATATCATTCAGCAAGAAAGACGGTAGTCTAAATTATGCGTTCATTTAATGAGCTTAGGGCCAAAGCGATCATCTACAGGATAGTTTCTGAATATTCGCCTTCACCCATTTCTTCCGTGAGTTAAGCGCCAAAAACGGTTCTTACAGAACCAGGATAAATGGATAATAGGACGAACGGATAACTCAAATTCCTAAAATGAAGAGATGATGCGAAAAATTAAAATGAAACATTCGTAAGATTAAACAAAAAATACTGTGGAAATAAAAAAAGAACAAGAAAAATGAACTTGCGAATCAAAAAAAATTGGAGGAAATCGAAGAATATGAGAAAGGAGTAGGAAAACAGTAAAAAAGTAGAAGGAAAATACGAGAGACATCTGACACGACACCTGGCAAGGCATATACATTAAAGATTAAGCTAAGAACGAAGATACATAAGGTATGAATAGCGAAATGCTACAACGAAGGAAAAGGAATTACAGGGACTGACACGTTCAATAATTACGAAGGAAACAAGCAATGACCAATTCAGAGGGAAAGACGAAAGAGCAAAGAATATGATGTAGGAATGTAAGAAATCAAAAACAAACGTTACCGCGGAGAGGAGAAGGAATGGCAAACTGACATCCGGGAAGTGGGGTCCGATGTAAAACAATAGGGCTTGCCGGCCTGGCAGAAGGCGAAAGCGGGAAGGGGGAACGCATGCCAAGAAACGATAAGCTGCCGTCGGAGACCTGTTTGTGCGCGGGGGCGAGGAAGAACGGCGCGGCGCTGCGATCCGCGACGCCCACCCGCCCGCGGTGGCGACGGCGACGGCAGTGGCGACGCTAGCGACGGTGGCTATGGTGGCTATGGTGGCGGAGATAGCGAGGGGTGACGGTGGTGGCTACGGTGGCGGTGCTGGTGGTAGAGGTGACGGTGGCGGTGACGATGGCGATGGCGATGACGATGACGATGGTGGTGAATATGACGATGACGATGGTGGTGAATATGACGATGACGATGATCCCGTTGGCGATGGCGGTGACGATGACGATGGCGGCGATGGCCATGGCGTTGGCGATAGCGGTGACGATGGTGGTGACTATGACGATGACGATGACGATGGCGATGATGACGATGGCGATGATGACGATGGCGATGACGATGGCGATGACGATGGCGATGACGATGGCGGTGGCGGTGGTGGTGGCGGTGGCGGTGGCGGTGGCGGTGGCGGTGGCGGTGGCGGTGGCGGTGGCGGTGGCGATGACGATGACGATGGCGGTGGCGGTGGCGGTGGCGGAGGCGAGGGCGAGGGCGACGGCGGGGCTGTGGAGGCGATGGAGGCAGTGGCGCGCGCGCGCGTGGGGCGCGGTCGGCGGCCGGTCGCCGGACGGGTCGGCTGCGGCGTCGGCGGCGGTGCCCGCGGCGAGGGCGGGGCGCACGCCGCGAAACGAGAGCGCCGAGAGAGAAAGAGAGAGAGGGAGAGAGGAGCCTTGCGCTGCTCCGCGCTGCGCCGGTCGGCAGCCGTGATCTCTGGATGCCCCTTGCACAAGCCCCGCGCCCCGCCGTCTCCGCCTCCGCCGTCGCCTCCGCCGCTCCCTCCGCCGTCGCCTCCGCCGTCGCCTCCGCCGCCTCCTCCTCCGCCTCCGCCTCCTCCACCGCCTCCGCCGCCACCTCCGCCGACGCCTCCTCCTCCTCCACCGCCGCCGTCGACGTCGTAGACATAGACGCAGCCGCCGCGCTGCTCCTGTGCGCGATCACCGCCACCGCTACGCCGCATTCCTTCTTTATGCCGCAGCGAGCGGTTTCGGGATAGTTCAAATGGAAGAACGTTCACAACGGGCCAAAAGAAACGGAGAGTTCAGAAGATAACTTTGGTGATTTTAGGATTATAAACAGTCTTCTATCGAGGGAGAGGGATAGAGGGTTGGGTGGGGGCACTGAATGATTCCGACTACCCATCTTGAACAGATTGCATATAATCATTTAATATAGTTTTTATAAATTTATTACAGTAATGAATGTAATTCAATATTTCAATTGAATGCGCTAAAATAACTTTACTTTTACAAATAAATATAAAATGTTAATGTGATGTTAATGGGAAAATTCAATAAAACACAAAATCGTCTGTACGTATCGCTCCTGTAGCCTTCATCCCATCACCCATATGAAAAAAATCTGGTTGTACCAAACTGTCAAGGTTCTGATACGATTTTGAAAACACTTTAGTGGAGAACATTCGAAAATAGGAGTCGTCAAATAATGATAGGCAAAATGCTATGTGATTTTGTTCGGAGAAAGGTTTCTATCAAGCTGATTTGAAAAGTGTTTTAAAATGTAGGTTTTTCAGTGCAGCCCAATTTTCGCCGAAAACCGTCAGATATAACCTTGACATTTTCAGGCTATGGTAGTGCTAATGTAACATCTCGATCATCCGACCGTCACAGTTTACGTTACAATCGACTTCGCGTCGATGATTTGTTTGACAACACACATTTTTTTCGAAGATGTCTTACAGTTCAAGTTACAACGTCTTAACCACTTCAAAGTTATTACTGCTAATATATGTTATTTTTAATAATTACATTTGCATAAATCCACAATGGATCTGAGAATCTTTCGAAGTTGTCTCCACGACATCGCAAAGCATACCGATTGTTATTTTAGGGTATTCTCTCATAATGTCCCGTTGATAGGGAAGATAACTGAGAAGGGTAACCCGTTACGTTACACTAACCCCCGTATCAAAAATAAAGTTCGTAAAATTTCTCTAAGACCCAAATATTGTGATTGAAGAATCGTACAAATGTGTTCATAAAGCTACGTTGTGTGTGGAGAAAGCAACAGCAAGCATTGGGTTGGCTTTGGAGAGGTTTTAGGACGTCCTAAAGAAAAGGACCTTTGTATCCATACTTTTACTTGTTAAATGGCAGTTACAATATTATTAATTTGCAAGGACTTCAATATACACAAAAACATATGTTCGTACGTATGAATTAACTTAAATAAAACTGCAAATATTTGCAGGCAGGTTAACGGGGCTTGGTCAGAAAAATTTACACTAGTTGTTTGCCAACGTTTCGGAAACTTTTATTTCCATCATCAGGGCTAATATAAAAGAAAATGAAAACAACACTGTTCATGAATAATGTTACCAAAAAAAAACACACGTATGAGACACAATTTTCTAGCTAAGTTACAAAAATTATTTACAAATTTCCCTTATATCTATTACATAAACATTACATACCTTGCAACATCGAGAACAAATCAACACCATTCACTGCACCATCCTCCATCTCCGGCACCTCACACGCAATGAGGGACACAACATCACCCTCACCACACCAACACACAGCTTGACTGATACTAGCAAGATGTTGGGTGGCGAGACGAGAATATATATCATGCCTGAGTGAGGTACACGCTAGCTTCCGGTGCGAGTTTATAATTAATTAAAAATAGAAAATGTGCTATTTTTTACATAAAAAAAGTGATGTATAGATTACAGATTGTTTATTTCTACTTTCTTGTAAGATAATTATCACATTATTATTATTATTATTATTATTATTATTATTATTATTATTATTATTATTATTATTATTATTATTATTATTACTTTATATTGTGACAATACCAAAACCAAGGAACCGGATATGAATATACATACAATTTACAACCTTAAAAACTAAGAACAATACAGGCATATAGATATGAAAAGGCTAACACTAATTTTACGAAAGACAATAATTAATTAATTAATTGTATATAAAACCTTTTTTTAAGCGAACCAATTTAAAAATAACAGATTAATCAGAATTCATTAATATTGTGTAAAACTGAAAACTGAATCTTAGTATTAAATGACAATATGAACAGTGTATGTCATTGTAATGTGCTCAGCAATACTGAATCTATGTATTCCAGAGAATTCAGATCATTTCACAGCTTTCGACATGACAATAATAATGGTGCATGGGATAATTGAATGTGAATTTAGTATAAAAATTTATTTCCCTTTATTTTGCAACCCAGAATATTTTTACCCCAGGGATTCGACCATGACAATGTATTGAATTTATGCTCGCTGTAAAAACGTTTGTCTCCACTCACCCACAAGTGGTCCTCCCCCCGTAATGAACATTTTTTCTCGAGATTAAGGGGACGAACTTTTTAGAAATAAGACAAAATCGGTATTAGCCTACCCTACAAAAAGTGTATATTAGAGAAAACCTCAACTTCGATGTTTTTGAGCATTAGAAAGTAGAGGGTAAAAATATTAGACAATAAGTTTCTGAAGTCTAGATACATTAAGTGATATTTTTAGATAAATACAATAGTAACTCTCAAATCGCAAATGCGCTTTTGAATATAAACAAGGGATCGGGAGCGATAGCTCAGTGCATCAACTAATGTCACTGCAGCGCCTCTGACTGAGAGGTCCTAGGTTCGAGTCCTGACGGCGGCAGGATTTTCGACACTAGCTTTTCAGCTAGGTCGAATTCAGTCGCTGTCTGAAAGAGAATTCTAGCGGCCGTTTGCTCTGTTCGGTAGTTTTCCGTGGTTTCTCCGATCAACACCACAAACGGGTCACGGACCGCGCGCGATCTTTCCTTCCTCTTCATTGTCCTATCCTCTCCTCGTATACACACACTAACAGGCACTACACTACCACGTATTTTGGGATACCGGTCGGGAGCTTAGAGCTTGCCCGGCTGGGACGGTGCCTCGCAGGTGGGAGAGTCCTGGTTAGGGGGAAACCGACGGTAGGTCGGCGCCGGATCTCGCCATCCAGCGGGGGAAGATCACCGCCATCTCCCGATGAAAAAACATACACTACATTTAAGGGACTAATGACCTAAGCTGTTGACGTGTCCGCAATCACTAACCAACCAAATAAACAAGATAGAACCGAAGTTTATTCCGCTTGCTGTCTTACGTTTTCTATGTTAAAATGTAAACAAGGGTAAAATATTATCTCTCCAAGAAACAAAAGTTTCACTTCTGCCCCCCCCCCCATTTGGTAGGAAAGTAACCTTCTATTATTCACGATCAAGAAAAAAATTCAATTAATACATATCCCATGAGGGGGGGGGGCATGTTCTTATTGAGCCTCGAATAGGTTCAAAATTGTTCGATGTATTACGTACCCTCTGAGTAGCTGCCCAAACGAGCACGGAGAGTTAAGCAACAAAAGTTGAATACTCTAGTCTTCAGTTGACCCCTAAAGTAAGTCCCACGATCCATAATTCCCTAACTGTGATCCATATTTTAAGTAGATTAATAACATTTAGTTCTCCCGCTATGGAGGGTTGATTTCCAATAATTTCGTGCTTGATACACTGTGTGCGGTCGAGGATCTCTTCAATAATTATTTAGTGCAGCTACTAACTTTTGTGCAGTTGACTTACTCTCAAGATCTGTCTCCAAAGATGGCAACCTATGGGAACACACAACAATTACGATTGATTGATTATTAGTGATTCCCAGCGCTGCAACTTCTAAGGTCATTAGTCCTGCAAGTGTAGTTTATGTTTTTTCCTCGAGAGGTGGCGTTGATCTTTCCCGCCGGATGGCGAGATCCGGCGCCGACCTACCGGCCGATAGCGATATTTACCCTAACCAGGACTCTCCCACCAGCGGGGCACCACCCCAACTGGGACAAGCTCTAAGCTCCTGATCGGTCTCCCGGCATGTGTGGTACAATAGTGCAAGTTACTGCGCGCGCGCGAGTGTGTGTGTGTGTGTGTGTGTGTGTGTGTGTGTGTGTGTGTGTGTGTGTACGTAAGGTGTGAGGATAGGACAAGGAAGATGAAGGAAAGATCGCGCGCGGTCCGTGGCACGTTTGTTAACGTACTGTTTCAGCATTCGCCTGATGCTGATCGGAGTAATCAGGGAAAACTACCAATCAGTGCAGCCGGCCGCTAGAATTCTCCTCCAGACACCGACTGAATTCGACCTAGTTGTTTAGCTGGTTCCGAAAATCCTGCCGTCGTCGGGCCTCGATCCTAGCTCCTCTCGGTCAGAGGCACTGCAGTATCATCAGTTGTTGCCCTGAGCCACCTCTCCCGATGCGACAGTTACGCCAACTTAAATAGCGTATAAGCAGGAATGCGGCACACGTGCTTCCTAAGCACCCCGCCCCCTGCCGTGCGCCATCGAAGCTCCGCCCACGCTGCCCACGGGAGCCCAGTTCTCTTCACGGCCGTTAGGGTGCGCGCGTCTCCGCGGGGCGTCGTCTCCGCCCGCGCCGCCCTCATCGCCCGCGCACGCCGCCCGCGCGATCGTAAAGCGAACGGAAAATCGCTCGGCGGCCCGCGCGGCGCCGCGGGCGGGCGATTATCGATTAGTCGAAACGGCGGCGGCAGATCGAGCGTTGAAAAGTGCCTTCTTCGTCCGCCCCGTCATTGCGGCGCGGTGCGGAGCGGTGGCGGCGGGGGATCGCGGCGTTTCGACTACTGCGGTAGCGACGGTTCCCCCGAAAATGAAAGAGAACCTCCGTTACGCGGACGTTTTCTATGGGCGGAGACAGGCGGGCGGGGAGTCTGAGAACGGCTTTGCCTGCAGCGGCAGCGGAATCGCTGTGTCGAAAGGATATGGCGAGGGAAACGCTGGGGCGTTTGATCCGGGAGATACGTCTGTCCTTCGACGACTGCGGAGACGGCAGAGGAAGCCTCGAGTGATGAAGGTGGGAGGGTAACAATCCTGAAGAGGCCCTCTTAACTCTGGGTGCAGGGAATTGCCGTGTAAGAAGTACGGGGTGAGGAGGAGGAGTGATGCGAAAATGGTGAACGAAGGTTCTGGAAAGAGGCAATCGTGTTATTCGAAGAAGACGTTTTCGGAAGTGTTTTGCCTCGGGGTAGAGACTGCCGCTTTCTCCAAGTTCGGGGGGTCAAACAGATTCTCAAGTCGTTCTCGTCTAAAAAAACTGGTTACGCACTTGGAAAGCTGCCATAATTTATAACTAAATTGTTTTGAGGAAAAGAGTTTCGGAATTTTACACTGAACTACTTTAGTTGATTTCATAAATGTGTGCGAGATGTTTATTTTGATGCATAATTCTTCTTAAACTTTTAGAGATCTTCTAAGTGTATACTCGTAGAAAATAAAAAAAATAATTGAAATTATCCTCTGTTTGATCTTTTATATGACATGGAAATATTTTCAGTGGAGTTTATATTTGAAAAATTAGAATTTAAGTCTTCAAATATTCATTGACATTCAGATTGTTTAAAAGCTTTACCGATACACTGGATTTAACATAGAAAATACTTTTTTGAAAGAAAATTTATCAATAAATTGAGAGATAGTCAATATTTCCTTCTACAAGAGCTACTTAGCCTAGATATTTAAAAAATTTGGGGCAGCTACGTTGTTAGTTGCTATTTTTAAGATATTACAATGCAAGGAATTCGAAGTCAATCTTATGATATCTGAATAGTGATACTTAGGGGTAACATACCAAAATTGACGGGATGAAATCGAACACCCATATTAAGAATTCATTACAATGAATAGTAGAATAATTTGTTTCCTGTAGTAATAAAATCAAGTGGATTTTTTCGTTTCAAAACTTCTTTTATCAGTTTTGGTTCTCAAACCGGAAGAATCTATTACAGAGCAATCTCTTTGCATTTTGCACTTCCTTTAAACTGCGGTCAATAAATGAAAGTTTAAAAATTTTTTGGAAACGAAATGTGTACGTCACCTGAAAATTTTGAAGTAGCGAATTCAACAATGCTTCAATTATTACCAGAGAAATGCAAGGAGGACTATGATCAATTATAGATGACATTTATGAAGTGTAGAAATGTGACAGGGTAAAAATCTATTTAGAAGGAGCATTTTTTCGACTTATGTTCACAACCCTTTGTATATGAACCTTTATTCAAACAGAGTAAGACCTCACAATTTGTCCATGAACAAATATAAAATCATTGCATTCAGAAAATTGGCATCTTCTTCTTTTCGTCATGTCATCCTTATAATCAAAGTCACTCAATTCATCATCACTCCCAATAGATAATTAAAAAACTGCTGATTTTTTTCCTTATCTGCACCTTCTCATTGGTGTCCTCGGTATTGAAATAACTCATCCATTACCTCCAATTGAATGATATTATGTAATTGGTAAGCCTATCTCTCAATATGTATAATTTTGTACGTTGAATAAATTAACAAGTATTTAATTCATCACATATAACGAGACAACATAATCTCGATTTCACAAAACTATGTACAGTTGGAAGTGCATGCAAGAAGCAAAAACAAGTTATGAATACTAAAATAAAGTAAATTATGGAATGTAACAAAATAAAATTGACGTAAATTTATCCAAGTTAGGTGCGGGGATTTTATGCTTCTCAAAAAATTTTTCAAATATCAAAATTACAATTACAATTTCAACTTCAACGTCGTGCGAAATTGCATGTGCCAGGGCGGGGCTTTACACGCCTTCCATCGTCTGCTAATCGCTGTATGCTGTCAGTAGAGTTACTAGATCAGAAACTCTACCTGCGAACTGTAGAAACAGTAGCTATAGGATGTAGTCCCTTTCATCAGTAAGTGAAGTTGTAAATTCAGACGCTAAATTATAATCGTTGCACTAGTTCCGGCAATTCGAGCCACAGGAGGCAAAGTCAGTAATGAAACTTATGTTGGATATTTCAAAGAAGAGAAAGTATAGTCTTCTACTTGCGCGTAGTGGCTATTATTCACTAGTAGAAATTACGAGTCGAGCGACGTAGGAGCCACCTAGGAGCTCGTGTCGTAAACATCAACTTGTGAAAAATAGCCTTCATTATGGGCTCGTTGAAGAATATACCATAACATATTTAATTCCCTCTGGGGGTTAACTAGTCCTCTCCTCTCTACTCTTTGGGTTAACTCTTCCTGTCTATTTTCTCCTACTATCATATATTTTACATATTTTTTTATTGGAGTAGGAGATGTACAACATCCTAGTTTCAGAATCTAAATCTTACAACATTTTATGTTAAATTTCTAATAAATTTTACTAGCGTCTCGTATTTTTGTGCAGATGCAGCTTTTATGATTTGGGCAGCTATGATTTTGCTGTCGCAGTCGGTGTTCTTATAAGATTTTGGTATCAATTAATGTGATTTTGTTTATTAAATTTTGAAATGTTTATTCGTTTCCAGCTCAGCGTGTTTTTCCGGCAAATTAATAAAACGGTGAAAATGAATAGTATACTAAGTGGACGTAAAAATAAACATTGTTTTTGTAATATATATTATATAATATATTTTTGTAATATATTTTTGTAATATATATTTTTGTAATATATTGTGATAGATTACGCGATATGTACAGGGTGAGTCACGTAATTATAGCACCTCCTGTGATTTTTAAACGGTTGAAGTTATTGCAATGTAGTTCTCACTAAAGTGCATGAGGGAATGAGACTAATTGATGCATGTATTCGTTTCGATTTTATCACTTGTATTTTAGAAGGTATTGAGACAACTTTGTTTTTTTCAAATGGAACTAAACATATTTTTTCAATATCTCATTACGAGCTTAAACAGGCAAATCCAATGATATACATATCATATGTTAGATAAGCAATTATTTTGAGTAATTTTGATTTTTTGTGACTCATTACTCGCAAACTGAACACATCGAACAATTTTCCAAAACATAAACCTGCAGTGACACCATCAGTTTGTTTCCTATTTTAACTTCTGCAAAATTGTGATTTTGGAAACTTGTCCTCCACGAATAAAAAACATCGGAAACGTAGAAACATCGAGCACAAAACATAATGTTCATGAAACATTCTCTTCAATTAATCGATGCTTGGAACGTCAATTGTTTTTATAGAAACATCTATGTTTTGAAAACATCGGCAACGATGCCTCTCCTAGCATTGCCATACGTCCTGAAAAAGTGGGGCATGTCCTGAACAAATGCGTCCCACTGTCCCGCCAGATTTTCCTTTGTTTCAGCCAAATGTCTTGAATTTTAATACTCTTATTTATTCACGTCCTACAAACAATTGCGTTTTGGGACTACTTGTGAAGTACATCACAGACCTATGTACTACATAAGAGAATGCAAGTGTTCAATTCATTTGTTAAGCAAATATGGTTAATAAAAATATGGCTAATTTTGAGTTTTTACGGTTCAGTCTGAGAGCTGAAAAATAGATGAAGAAAGGTACTGTGTGATTTGAATCGAAGTGCATCTGTCTCTCACAATGTGCTAGTGCACGAGAATCTGGAATGCAAAGGCGAAAATGACTCAGTTAATAAGTGTTGTAATATCGACCAAAGTCCTACTTTTGTAAATATTTTATGCCAATACCCTGAAACATTGCACAAATTGTGTCATGGAAAAATAAGAAAATTATTTGGACTACCTGGAAGGCAGGAAAATTCATCCTAGAGAGAGTGGTCACCCTGTTGTTCTTGAAAGTGTGCAATGTAATTTATTTTCATCTGCTATTTAGTTGTTTACTCGGTATACTATTACCTTATTATACGATTTACTTGATGTACTATTTAGTTGTATAAAAATAAACAATTTGCTCTGAAGTATATTTCGGATGTCCTGAATTCCATTGTTACTCTTGTGGCACCCCTAGTCGCACCCCTTTCCTCAATGGGTGAAAAGAAGCGCATGTGCCTGCGCTTTCTCGCCATATGCTAGAATAAATCTAAATGTGGCTATTTCGCTGCATGCGTGAGAAGAAACGAGACTTAGAACAAATTCTGAGCGATGAGGTAGCACGCTTCTAAATATAGAATCCTCTTTGTCCAAGATTACGCAGCCAGGAACGTGTTGTGTGTAACATACTCATTATAGTGAATAGTAGTTTTTCGTCTCGTACTTTTGGTGAACAATTATAAATAGGCCAACTACTTTATTAATAATAAACGAAAGTAAAAAAATGTACTCAACATTTTTATGCAAAGATTTGCACGAGCTAATGCAGCTAATGAACCCTTCATTTACATCAGTCTGTACTAATAACTTTTGTTAATGAAGATGTTTAATCTTCTCTGTAGAGGTATGTGGGAGTTACATTATAAAGCAATATAATTGAAAAATAATAATCTTCCATAAAAATAATTCTTCATATTTTTTGCATATTTGGGAATAATCAACACTCTAGCAATGTCCAAAGTGGTGGTCAGTAGTTGTGTATCGTAACTTCAAGAGATTTAAAATTAGGATTATTTTAAAAGCTTCAGATTTGAATACTAGTTTGTGTTAAGATAATTAATATTAATTGAAGAATAATTAGATTTATTAAATCATAATGTTATTAAATAAATGAATTTAGTATAAAAATAAATAAAACAAATTCATATCAGTTGTAACCTTCTCGGAGATTATGAATGTTCTGAAATAGAGTGGATTTCGTCGAGATTGGAATTGGAGCGTGACGTGTAAATAGTTTTATTAAACAAAACTGCAGTGTCTGGATACTCATTCATATATGTCCTGTTCTCTCAATATTGCGTAAAAAGACTGGAAATTACTATAAAATAGCACACTTAACGCTTTTTCACGGAAACTAGAAGTCAGAATATTGAGAATCGGATAGAACTGGAATAGAATAGGATATCTCGTATGAAACAAAAAAGACAATATATCAATACTACCACATTACATCATAATAGCCTTTAATGGTACATGAACAGCAAATTTTCCTCTTTTGGTAGTTTTACTTCTATTGTGTGTGAAATATGTGCATATTGTGATATATTTTATACACTAGTTCACAAAAAATAAGTTGATAACCCTCAGTACAATATCTAAAGCCACTGAGTAAGAAGTAATAAAACAATATTTTGTAAATATATTTAGCGTTATAAAATAATTTTCCATTTCTTTAAATATGTTTGCAACTTGAATTTGAGATTGCGTGAATAGAATTGTGAATGGTCATTAGCAGTTCTGTACAATATAATCAATAGTACATTTTAGATATTTTACAATTCTAGTAATATTAGCATGAATTTGGAAACTGTTTTGAGAAACAAAGAAAATACAATTAAAATTGCAATAACTTAAAATGTTGAAATTCACGGTATGGTCGTAAATTTTTTCAGCCACTGCCGTAATTTGAAATCTTCAGATAATTGAGTAGCAAGTATCATGACTGCACCATAACTCTTGTTACCGGTAGCCTTCACGAACTCGTAGATGAAGTGATTAGTGGGTCTCATTCCAAATGATACACGTTTATTCACTTGAAATACGAGGGGTCTCAGCCTAGTAACCCGCACCTTCTCGATATAGCCACAGAGGCGTTTCGCCATCCCGCTCCAGAGCTCTGGTTACTTCATTTGGCTCAGGACCTCCGCAGTTTTCCCCGCCTCCGCCCCGGCTTCTCATCGTTTCCTCGGCGCGCACAATGCAAGGAAGGACGTGCGTTACGAAAACGCAAATGACCCGAAATGAAGTGAGGGCGGGCCGGCGGCGGGCGGGCTGTGCGCTGTAGCAGAGCGGATATGACCCAACCGCGGTAGCTGCGCTCCACGACGGAGGCGGCGGCGGCGGCGGCGGCGGCGGCGGCGGCGGCGGCGGCGGCGGCGGTGGCGGCGGTGGCGGCGGTGGCGGCGGTGGCGGCGGCGGCGGCGGAGATAGCAACGGAGGGGGAGGGGGAGGGGGGGCACGAGGCGGGGGCGCCGTGCCCCACTTCTTTCGCGCGGGTGACTCGCAGAGCAATTAACTCACCGCTGCGGCTGCTGCTCCCTATGGCCCGTCCGCCCCCCTCCTTTGCCCCCGCCCCCTCCCTCCCCCTCTGTCCAGCACAGGCCCCCCGGCGACGCGCACGGGCAGTGCTCTGTTTGGGGGCTGGGCGCGGTCATAAATCGCTTAGAAACCACGAGATTCCGGCTGGAGAAGTTGGTTCGTGAAACAAATGTTTAATGGCCGCGTTTCTGGCCGTGTTCGTGGCGTTGTAAACATTCATACATCGGGAAGTTTGTTTTTTTCTTGAATATTAACATATGCTGTGTCTGGTGACACTATTTGTATTTGTTACGTCAATTGCCGTCGGCGTAAACAAGAAGAAATAATGTGCTCAATGAGAAATGTAAAAAGATAGCAGAGGAAGAAAATCAATAGTTTTGTCTGCTGTTTTAGCTTGAATCGTTGATGAAATGGAAGTAGAGGAAGTGCAATGTACTCATCAAGGATGTGTACCTACTAAATTTGTCTGTGAAATCCTACTAAAATTATTATTTGCTTTGTAAGAAATATTTTATATAAAAGCAAATAGCTAATCAGTTTTAGCGTAATATTGCAGTGATGGTTGAGTTATCGAATTTCAATGATCTGGTACTTTCATTGAAATGAATACGCTTCATTTGGCGCAGAGAGATAAACGATTTAAGAGTTTTAAAATTTCTAAAGTTTCAAAGAGCTCCTTTAAAACAAATTCAACTTATTTTGCTATTCCCAATCAATTTTACGAGTCAGCTTTCACTTTCAAGATGTACTGAATATTTATAATATCTGATTACTCACATTTGGCCTAGTGTAAAACGATGTTATTGACGGCCACATTTGAACTTCACTGGAAACATCCGTGAGTACGTAATGATACAGCACCATCGAGGTCTTTACAGGAGCGCTTTCATCGCCACCTCCATGAATGCGTGGTAATTTTGGCCGCTTGACGCGGCGGCGTCGGGCACTGTACGGCGTCTGCAGCGGCGACGACTGGGCCGGCTTTCCACAAACAACCGGTCAGCAACCTACCGCCCGCGCGAGCACCCGGCTAACCACGGGTTAGTTACAGCGGGTCGCCCCCGCCGCCCCCGCCCCCGCCCCCACCGCAGTCGTAACAGGGCGTGGCGCTGCGCCGCCGCCACCGCCACCGCCGGCGGCAGTGGAGAGAGTGATTCACTTGCTGCCCAACCCGCACCCTGCCACCGCCCTCCCCGTCCTCGCCGCCCTCGCTGCCCCCGCCGCGCCCTAGCCGCCCCCGGCCGCCGCCGCCGCCGCCGACCATGATCGCCTCGCGGCGCTCGGGACTTGTTATTGCGATGCGTTCGCCTCCGCGGGTACGCCACCAGAGCACATTCCTCCGGGAGTCCGCAGCTGGAGGAGCCTCGTTCTTGGGGAAGAGGCTTTGTTTCATCTCTCGATGGGCTTCTGGGTCTTCACTATAGGTGCATGAATTTCTTCGAACATAGCTACTATAATCGGAGAGTTGATCTCGTTGAATAAGTAACTTTGCAAAATAGGCTAAATTGGTTATCCCACCAAAGTTGGGAACTTGAATATCTGTCACTTTTATTTCTCGCTTTTGCCAATTGTGCAGTAATCACGTACTATTCTATAAACTTATTTCTGTAGTGTTTACAATTTCTACTTATGTAGTTGTGGTCAGGCGGAAGAGCAAGCTAAATGGCATGAGCCTCGCCACCAATAAAGACATTTATTTATTTATTTATTTATTTATTTATTTAGTTACTTCATTAAGCTCTTTATATTTTCTTCTATATCCTGAACAATCTCGTACTTTTCTTATCATTAATTTCCTGTTGAGTTTTTGTTAAGCAAATGACTTGTGTTATTTCGAGTCGAGTCTTCACTATTTTCACTTGAGACGTTCCCTTCTCTTGGTCTAGGTATTTACAGAGAGAGTCTATCTTCTATATATTTTGCTGTACATGAGCTTGCAGAATAAAGTTTTTCATTCCGAAATTACTGTAAATCTCCCCTGTTAATATTAAAGGCATTTTTTATTCATTGAACGAACGAATTTGTCGAATGAAATTCAATTTGAACAGTTAATGTTGAGTTGTTACTCTATATTTTGAATATTGATTTCAGAAAGTTTTATGTATGGTCTATTTTTTACTCAAACCAACTATTATATTACAGTTTAAATTAAAATAGTGTGCCAAAAGTAATAGTATTTTTTCTGCTATTTTGTGGACATCAGTAAATATCTTTCCTGAACACGCAGAAAAAAAGGGTTGCGAAAAGTGATTGCCTGGGCATAGTAATTCATTAGTGACATATTTTCTTTGGAGACGATTGTGTAGACCAAGAAAATTAAAATTGTTTTTTTCCTAAATTCTTCCTTAATGGCGTTATTTTTGTATGATTGGATCGCATATCTGCAATTAAAAACCTCTCCAAATGTATTTTCTATTCACATCCTCGTTATAATCATGCACAATGTAATCGCAGCAAGTTACGTAGTGGGGTCATGCCAAGGATAAATATTAATATCGAGCCGTTCAGAATAAATGTAACAAACTTCTATAGCTTTTTATTATGTTTTTAACATGTCTTCAATTTTTAATTTACAAAATTGCAATGAATCTTCAAGAGCTAAATTATTCTATAACTTTGATATTTTAATTCCAAAATCTCACATTGGATTGTGCATTTTTTAATTTTATTTTACCAAAACAGATTTTGTTCTTTATGTCTAATTGTTTAATTTTAAACTACTTGATGATGCGACTAATGAAGTATCAAAACGCTATACCTGAGTTACTAATTCAGTGTGATAATAAATAGAACTTTTTCGCAAGAGAACAGAGTTGCCTTGATTGTCTCAAGTATCCCAAAGATCCCGTAGAACATATTTAAATCCGTATAGCCCACAAGGCACTGCCATTGTTTTGTAAAATTTCATAAGTATGTCTTTCCTGACCTTGTTTTCAATGTTCTCCTGATGGTTCCGCACATTCTATTAAATTTCTCGATTTTTTCTACATCAGTTGATCCTTTTTAGGACAGGTCAAATTCTACAAATTTAAATGTACCTTTGTTATTTGTTTTGGTTAGTAATAACAAATTTACTTCTCACTTAATGTATTCCTTGAAACGCCGTTGAGATAATCTTTTGGACAGAAATTTCTAAATTTCATTATTTTTCAATCTTCAGTTCGTGTAAGCAATCTCTGCCACGTCGTTAATATTTACATTGTTATAATAATAAGGTGATGATGCAAATGATGTCCGATAATGTTTCTCGAAAACCCAAATAGTTTTCTGTGAAAATGGGCTCGAAATTTCTCATATTCAGAAACCCTCAAACGCCAATTTCTGAAAAACGGTTTCACATTTTTTAATTTTTTGAATGGATATTGATAAATGGACCGAGTACCGTGAGATAAATGCCACTTTAATATATTCTCATGTTATTTTTTTAAATTACACAAATGTAATTTTTTGAAATATTTTTTTCGCCGTTAATATTAGATTACCAGCGGCTTGTATACATTATTGTATTTGTGAGTATTAGTGTTTCAGATGACTGCTAATGAATTTTTTTGAACATCCAAAACTTTTCTGTGGAAAAGAGGTTCAAATTTCGCATTTATAGTAACACTTTGACGACATTTTTGCAGAAATGGCTCCAAATTTTCAACGAGAATTTCCGTATATAACAATACTTTTTTTACTTTCTATAACATTCTGAATCAGTATTTTAGGGTTTTAAATTAGGGTTTTTAAATAATTTTAATATTTCCAAATTTTCTAAAATGTACATTTAGTTGTCTTTATTTTCTACGTGAAGAATTTTGAAATGGATATCACGGTCAAGAGTCATTATATTGAATTAGGTGGTTGAAAAACGTGGAATTTTGTCATTTCAATCTCCAAAAACTAAGGTGATCATTGACTCTACAAGAAAACTTTCTACATGTTTGTCCTACACAAGCAGAATTTTTCTTTTCAAAAGGGAGATTTTGAGGACGGGCCTTACTTGTTATTTATTTAATTTCTTTTTGTAATTTATTTTTGTTTAATGAATTTTTAAACGACAGAAGGGTTATATCCAGTATTTTGAGCTATTTGTAGAAAAAGAGTAACTTTTTTAGTAAAATCTAATACTGTCATAGCAACGTTGAATAATGTATGTATTATTTTGTATAGAAATGATTAAGTCTAGGAAAATAAAGGAATGATTCTGTTCTAATTCCATTTTGAGTGATAAATTAGAGTGAAAAGAATTTTTAAGTAATCGAGAAATTAGTTCAATTGTCTGATTGAACCTGTTCAAAGGCAAATAATGTGGGCATATCTACAATAATACTTCATATTCTTAAGCAAGGGATTAGAACTATTAAACAAACTATTTTTCAAATTGCTCCTTAAAGGTTTCAGCAAATAATGGAGACATATTAGATCCCATAGCCTGTCCTTCAGTATGTTTATAAATTTTGTCGTTGAATTTGAAAAATGGAGCTCCATAATGAAATGATTTTTTGACTAGCTTTTCCCACTCTTCCATTTCCTCCCTCAACACTTTCCTACACACAGTATCAGTATTCTGTACGACATTCAAGATGACGCTGATTTAAGACCAATATGTTTAACCCATGATACTTGGGTATGTATTCTATTTAAATAAATTTTTAAATTTTCTATGTATTTCTGTGTTTATGCATATACTTTTTATATTTGTTCGTTCATTTATATCTTTGTAGAGCCACTGAAGATGGGATAAATTAGTCCCGAAACACGTGTATGTCTGTGTATTCTTCATATTAAAATCTATATTGTAATATACTTCGTGATTGACCCCTACTCCATCTTGAATTAAAAAATCATGGATTATCACAGTATCTCTGCTGTCTTTACGGAACTTTGCAACTTGATTGATTGTCAAAATAACAGGTATTGGAGTACAGAAAATCCAAACATTGTTTACCAACTTCCGTTACACGACATAAAAGTCAGTGAATGGTGCGCAATAAATGCTAAGAGAATAATTGAACCGTTGTGGGCATCTTATCCTGTAGCCCTTCTTTCAAATGTTGACAAATAAAGAGCGTAATTAGGATTATTTTCAAGAGGACTCCGCAACCGCACACAGTGCTTAAGTTTCCATAAGGGTTTTAGATGCCGTTTGTGGAAACAGAATTATCAAACGTGATTTGTGGCATGCACGCTATACGGATCTGACACCGTGCGATTTGTTTCTGTGGGGATTCCTGAAAGATCGCGAATATGCGACAAATCCCCAAACGGAAAAAGAATTAAGGCACAATGAACAATATACAGGAAGAAGTCTCTAAAGGAAGGCAGAAAGGGAACTAAGGAAAAGTGTTGAATTGATTGTCTAAATATATCTAAAGTACACCCTTTGTTCAGGCATTATATTCATTTTGGCACAACCCATCAATTCTCTTTTGTCTCATACTTTAAAATATAAAATCAAGTTTATGTTTTTAGGTTATTCTCGGCTACCGTAAGATGTTCAAATTGGGAAGTCCTAATGTGTGAAACGAGAAGCATCTAAAAGAGATCTAAAAGAAACCAGATTAGATCAAAATGTCCTCTGTCATAAATATCATGGACTACCAAAAAGGTAAAATTAGGATTCCAGTACGACCGGTTCAGATAATGTCGATTAGGACGAAGATCTGAAAGGAAGAAAAGAGAGGAGTGGAAATATTTATTATTTTGAAGATTTACATTATTAATGTTTATTCTAGAAGTTTGAAACAATGAAACGAATAAGAAATTTCTTCCATTGCAGATTGGTTATTTCGTGTCAGCTGAAATTTATGTTACATTTTGAGAATTAGGAAGAGGATCAACTTACATATACTTGTATGACATACCTGGCTAGATTATTGCCATGTTAGATAGTTTATATGAAGATATTTGAGAATTTTACAAGTATAAATTGTATTTTTATTGTATTAAACGGAAATAAATCAAAATGCGATTATTGTTCGTTCAATTCTTATAGCTAATTTTATAGTCAGTACATTCTAAGGTGCTGAATTACTTTCTGTTAATTTCGATAGCGTTTTTCAGAAAAAAACTAGTTGTTAAAATACATTATGATGGCATTTTCTTAAAGTTCACTTAATAACGTACTTACAGCTCCTTTATTACGTGACTACTGAGAAAATTCAAGTTTTATTGGAACGTGTAATATTTGAACAATTCAATGCAACAATATTCGAGAAAGTAATATTAATATGTAAATAATATTATTCTAAAAGTGATAATATTATGAGTAATAATATTATAAGTAATAATATTATAAGTAATAATATTATAAGTAATAATATTATAAGTAATAATATTATAAGTAATAATATTATAAGTAATAATATTATATGTAATAAAATTATACTTCGCCACTGTTAGCAATCATTTACAAACTCAAACCAATGGACATAGAAAATTCCATTCCTTTAAAACAATACCTTTCAACAAGCTTGACGCTTGGTGTAAGAATGGTAATGCACATTATATTATTTTGAATAGTTTCACCACGTCTTAGAGGCAAAAATACATTTAATATGTATATGGTGGAGCAAGATCGAAATGTGTTGAGATGCAGTAGTAAACAGAATGCTATTTAATAAGCCAGACTAATATTATATGGCACACTGAATCTAATAGTGTTGTTATATGCAGACATTCCAGCCCTAAAGCCGGAACGTATGAGAGCCAGTTATAAGTATTTTTTATTATGTAGTGAATAGAGTCCAAAAATTTCGTTGTGTTTGGTGAAATTCCTGGATTACAGGAAAATATTTTCTTTCTATATTTCTTATTTAAGTAACGTCACAAACTGTGTAGAACGTTCTACGAGGAGAAATTTAATCTGTGCACGTGTCCTAGACCTCTGGGATTCATATCTAACTCATAAGTATTAAAATGAATTATAAATGCTGGTAGGAACGAGCGTTTTGGGCAAGAATTGATAAGAGTTTCTGTGTAATAAAACTATTGTAGGGTGGCGTCGTCGTAGCGAAATGACACGAGACACGAGCTCTATTTACAAATGTATTTATTTACAAGATTTACACTATGTACAGCTCTGGGATTACGTTCACAATCTACCTCTGTGACTCCCACGCACTCTGCTCCCCACCCCCTGGCTAATGCATCCTCCATCCAGACGCTTTACCGCGCCGGTGCCCAGACACCCAGTGTTAAGCACTCGCAGTGTCACGAGGAATACACATCGGCCTTCCGGGGCTGCAGTTGCATCCGCTCGTGAGGCTCTCTCTAAATGAACTCTCCTCCTTTTCCTCTTCGCTAATTCATCTTCGCGGTCCCGTGATCCCTCACCACCAGCCTCTTTGAGGGGTGCGAATGGCTCTTTCGACCAACACATGGTTTGCTCACCAGGTCAGTCTCCACTGCCCTGTTGGCCTTCATGGAGGGGGGACAGCTCCCCCTTCATTTGGGCTTTGTTACTCGCCGCCTTTGTTTGTTCCATGTGCCCGTCAGCTTCCGACAGCTCCTAGCCGTTCAAAGGTCTGACCGTCATGTGGTGACGTTACAATAGCTTGGAGCTTCTGTGTAATAAAATTATTTGCAAAGGAAAATTACCTACAGATTTTGGCAATTATTCGTTACCTGCCTTTCCCCTTTAAAACCTTAAATTATTTTTCTTCCCAACTTTAAATAAATGATATTTTTCTGTAAATTCTATGTCGAAATAAATGTGGAAGAATATTTTTTAAAATATATGGATTTCTACATTCGGCGTGTATGTATCAGCACAATCATGAGGAATAGGCAATAAAGACTTCAAAATTTCTAAAATGAAACTGATGAATCCATTGTTTAAAAGAAAAATATGATAGAAAAGAAATATCTTTTAACATAAAAATTAACTTATTTTTTTACATGAAACACTTTTTTCAACTTTAAAGCAATTTTTAAAACGAGTTTTGTTTCGTGAACAACATAAATAAACTATGCACTTTCCTTTGTTTAAAAAGTATAGCAGAAAAAAGCACTTTTAACAAAAATCGACTTATTTTTACATGAAAATCTTTAAACAACTTTTGTTTCGTTAACAATATAAATAAACATTGCACTTTATATTGTTAAAAATATAATAGAAATGAAGCATTTATAAAATAAGAATTACTTCTTTTTTACATGAAAATCTATAAAACAATTTTTGTTTTGATAACAACCAGAATAAAAATTCCACTTTCACTGCGTATTTTGGAACGGCTCTTGCAAATATTTATCGACAACTTTTAAAAAATATTCAGAGACGTTCCTACTTACTTCATTGAACTCTAGTAGCACTTAACGCCGAACATTCACTATCGTGATAGTTGACAAATACACTATGCTGTATTACTAAAAAATAATTCTAAAACCAAACTTTTAACGTAAAACACTTCTTTAGTGTTTGAAATATAAAACTTAATATAAGCAATTGCCTGTAATTTGCAATATAAATGAATAAAAAACAAACAAATCCCAAGTTTACTAACACAGCCACATGTAATTTAAATCCGAAAACAAATTAGCCTTTTGATCTAAGAGTGCGATGAAAATGAGATCTAGCGGTGTAATTTGCAAATAGTACCATTCTCAAAACCTTCACGATCGTTGTGCATCGATCTTTGCATTCACATACACACCGGACTCAACAAAGCATCCAAAGGCCGAACTCTCACGGTCGTGAGAGTTGGGGCTTTAAGGGGTCGAGAAAATATCGACTTACTGCCTCGAGAACATGGAGAACGATTATTTGAAAAACTATTCGTCACTGAGCTCAAAAACATTTCCATAGATAATGAATCTACATTTATGTCCAGAAGGAAAATAAGGGAGCATCTCAGCATTTGCTCCAAGTACAGAGAGATTACTGTAAGATAGGATCACTTTGACAGCTACTGCTTCGCCACTGCTGGCAAGATAATTTGTGTGCAAGATAATAAAAGCCTTCATCAATATCTCTTATAATGTCATTGCCCAACATGACGTTCATTTGTTTCCCGACCTGTATAACTAGTCCCTTCGTAGAGTAATTCCTCTATATCAGGGAAACCTGATCTTGTGTTAAAAAGGTGAAAAAGTGACCTAGTTGAGTAATAACTCACAAATGGTCTTGGCGAGTTTCACTTGTTAATTTCTCGCTACGGAGTGGAGAGAAAGTTATGAAGTGCTGCGCGAGAAAACGGCGAATTTTCTTCCAAAAAACTTTGTGTGAAGGTCGTTTAAGAGAATAGTGCAGGTCTTATGTTCGCTGATGTTTCGAAAACTCCGATGTTTCGAAAATTGCGAAATTTCAAATTTTTCAATATTCAATATTAAAGACGGAGATTTTTTCGTTAATGAAATCTGTTTCTTAAAGATAGATTTTAAAATAAGACCATGTACAATTATTCGAAAGTTTGAATTTTTTCGTTCGGAAGAAGTGATTCAGTGCTGATAATAATATGTAATGAACAATAATAATAATAATAATAATAATAATAATAATAATAATAATAATAATAATAATAATGATAATAATGATAATAATGACTTTATTTATGTGGCGAGACTCGGGCCATCAGGCCCGCTCTTCCGCCTAACCACGTAATACATAAATTTATAGATAAGAATTGAGATACATTTAGTAAATAAAAACAAATAAATAATAATATTTAGTAATAAGTAAATAATTCAGCTTACATATGTCATGCCCCTGGGCTCACAAACGCGACAAGAATACAACGTCCCAGCATTTGCCTTAAACGACCGGGGAAAACCAGGGAAAACAAAGGCAGTGTGCATGCTCTTCAATATTGAGCAACAAAATAATATATTTAAGATAATTTTAAAAACAAACATTACTGACTCTGGATAACTCTAAAGGCGTGCCCGAATATAAATTCTGAGAGATATTAATTTAGCAATACGTATCAAATGTTAACAAAAAATCTCAAATACATTCATGAGTCATAAGAAACAATATGAGAATGCACACAACCACCCGGCCAGGACGACGGCTTAGGGCCGATTTTAGGTTTCAACATCATGTACTAAGGGAAAAGACGCATTCAGTCAGAGCCATGACAAAATTAAACAATAATGAAGTAGACGTTACTAGTACATAATACAAAAAATCTTCTAACCCTATAATAGACTTAATTTAGACTAATTATACTATTGTTAACTAAATTAAGAACTAACTTAAGAAAACAAAGAAAACAAAACTGTTAAAAAGCCCACACTGTCAAAAGGATTACATTTAACTTACAATTTTGAGCTCACTTAAAAACTAACTTAAGAAAATACAAGAAATGGAGAAAACTGTTGATATTGTTATATTGTTGATAAACAATATTGATATTGTGCATACTATTTTCTTATAGTGTGTTATTTTTTGCCCAGGAATAATTTTCGTTTGTCCAGGTAGAGAAATGGAATTACAAGCGGAAACATATTCGTCGATGGCTCCAGCATTCCAATTTGCTCTTTTCTCCGGTCGGGCTGACAGTTTCACTAAAGGAACAATAATGGTATTGTGCATACTGTTTCTTCATAGTGTGTTTTCGTTTGCTCAGAAATAATTTTTGTATGCCCAGGAACAGGAATGGAATCAAGCGCATTCGCTCATTTGATTGGACTAGCTAACACATTCGCTGAAGGAATAATTATAACATTCAGTACATTATTACTAAATAGTGTGTTGTCGTTTGCCCAGGTATAATTTTCGTTTGTGCAGGTACAGGAGTGGAATTACAAGCGGAAGCGTGTATTCTTACGTGGCTCCGGCTGGCTCTTTGCCTCATATGATCGATCTAAGACTTACGCTGAAGGAAAAATTACAATATTCTGCATACTATTTCTTATTAGTGTTTTTCGTTTGCGCAGATATGATTTTCGTTTGCTCGGGTACAGAAATGAATTACAAGCAGAAGCTCCATTCTCACGGGGATCCGCCTGGTACATTCGCTCATTTGGTCGGTCTGGTTAACACTTACGCTGAAGGATCAATTATAATATTGACCACACTATTTCTTAATAGTGGGTTATCGTTTTCCCAGTAATAATTTTCGTTTGCCCAGCCACAGAAATCAAATTACAAGTAGAAGTGTAAATTCTTAAGGGACTCCGGCTGGCACTTTCGCTCATATGATCGGTGTGGCTAACACTTATGCTGGACGAAGAATTATAATATTAAGCATAATATTTTCTAATAGTGTGTTCTTGTTTGCCCAGCAATTATTTTCGTTTGCCAAGGCGCAGAAATGGAATTACAAGCAGAAGCGTGTATTCTTATGTTGCTCCAGCTGGCACTTCGCTTATATGATCAATCTGGCTAACACGCTGAATTTCAATTATAATATTCAACACATTTTTTCTTAATAGTGTGTTTTCGTTTGCCCAGGCACAGAAATGGAATCAAAAGCAGAAGTGTGCTTTTTACGGGGCCAAAGCTGGCGTTTTCGCTTATATGATCGGTCTGTCTAACACTTATGCTGAAGGATCAATTATAATATTCAGGACACTATTTCTTAATGGTGTGTTTTTGTTTGCACAGTAATTATTTTAATTACTACTTCTATATCTGAGGAGGCAGGCACGTGCCTCACAACCTTTGGATCCTCCACCGTGATCTACTGCCCGCAACATTTGTTTAGTGATCAGGGTAGAAAATGGGAAGCAAATTCTATAAACGCGATGATTTGTGCGTCCTTATTTGTACTTCTCCCATCTGTCTGTAGCCGTGACGAGACCGGTCATTTATAGATATATCAGAAACTGCTGAAAATTGATTAAAGAACTAATATTTAATTTATTTTGATTCAACAACAATGAAGAGTGGCAAGAAGAGGCAAGAAGAGTATTAAAAGAATATATTACTAATGAGTGAGTATTTGCTTGCGGGAGCGTCATTAGTCCCACAATAGCAGTGCATTTTTCATCCCGGGGGTGGTATTCTTCTCCCTCCACTAGCACGTGAGACCCATCATGACCTTCGCGCACACTTGTGGGGTTTCCCCCACAGGAATCTCCTCCAGCGGGTTACCATTCCAGTCGTGAAATACTCTGTGCAGGAAATGTGTGAAAGTGTAAGAATTTATGCAGTGTAAGAATTATGCAGTGTAAGAATTTAGAAAGGATTCAGCGTAGAGCAGCTAAATTTACTTCCAGGGACAAGAAAACGGCAGAGTGGGATTCACTCGAAAACAGGCATTGGCATGACTTTGCGCGTTGTATAAAGCTTATAGCGGTCATCCAGCTTGGAAATCAATTAAACGGCGGCTAAATATTCCTGCGTACATCAGTAAAGGGGATCACAAGCACAAAATAAATTTAAGCCCGCAGAGAACGGATGTCGCGAAATTCTCTTTCACAAATCGAATGATAAGGGATTGGAATATATTGCCTGCAATAAAACTTTGAACCCTTTCCTCGAAGTGTTCAACAATTTAGGAAATTAATTTAGGGTATTTTTAAGTTTATGAGGTAGTTAACTAAGAATATTAAGTTATACAGTGAAGTGAGGTTTCGTGCCGTGTAGAGCAGAAAAATAATGATGGAAATGTTTTTAGTGTGATAGTGGAGTGAAGTGAAGGATAGTGCAGTGCGTTCCTTATTGTATAAACACTCAGTGCGGCTTTAGATGATAGACGTTTCTTTTCTTTTTCATGAAATTTAATGTTTTAAGAACCATCAGTTTTTATATTATTATTACTGTTATTGTCATTATTATCATTTTATCATTATTATCACCATTATTATATTATTTGCATGACATCTATTATCTTATTTATGTAATTAACTGCCACCGGGTTACACCCAATTACAGTTTAAATAAATTTATCTTTAAGTTTACGCGGGAAACACGTGATACAGATGTAAGAATATCTTAGGATATTGTACTGGGAGAATGAGAGCAAAGATGTAAGGAACTTGTGGGGAACATATGAGAAGCTAGCGGGGAATATGTACGGAATTTGCAGGGAACATACTGAGAACCTACCGAGAACATGTGGGGTTACATATGGAGAAGTGTGGGGAAAATGTGGGAACATGGGAAGGGGCACGAGAAGACCGAGTTACGTTTCTTTAAGTAGTTCTCATCACGATAACATCACCTTCTTTTTCATTTTTGAATATTTTTCTTTTCCCGATACCCCATCCCGTAGGCAGCCAGCATCGACATTAACCTCGAAACGTATGCAAAATTAAACTGACGCGCCAATAGATCCGTCATGACGGGCTTATAAAGCTTCACGGCTACCTGTTTGAAGTTGTAATCCAAAATGAAGCTACTTTCACAGTTTTAAACAATGCTTTTTAGGTGCGGAATGTTCACCCAGGTCCGAGTAGTAAACATAATTTAGTATATGCGATGAAACTATTGCCCTATCAGTGAATAGCTCCCTGCTGGATATATTGTCATGATTGCGGCGAGTATCAACCAATATTCCTGGCATGCCTGAAAGTGAGAACACGATTAAGAGTGACTGGTGAGCTCAGCAAACAGTTTGCAAGTCCACAGGGGGCATTGACATTCGCATTCTCAAACCCTTAAAGTATTCTAGCCTCGTATTGCCTCCATTCAGATGCAAAGTCCAGTTGCCCGTTGGTAGTTTTATTCACAAAATGTGAATTCATTTCAAATACCCGCAACGAATTCTTGAGTTTGCTTTGAACGATCCACCATAGTACTCTTTTAAACTTGCACCAATATTTATTCATAGCACATCGCAGCAACATAAAAAAGGTAGGGCATAAATTATATTGTCAATCAAAATATATTTCAGCTCAATATACGTGCGAAAATAGCGTGCGAGAATATTATTTCCTTACCTACCCGTTTTGTTTCAAACATAAGATGCAGCGTTTTAATGTCTATTTTATTTGCACCATAAAGTAGTGTCATGTTTTCGTCTCTATTTTTTCAACAATTCGACGTGTTATTTCGGTGCTTCTGTTCATCATCCGAAGATAGAATCACAAACGCAAAAAATACGCATTAATTTCTTCCGTCTGCAAAATATTTCACTCAAGAGTGAAACAAAAACCGCCAGGCATAACAACGCTTACGTAGTCATAAAATTGCACAAAACATTAATCGGTCGTAATTGAGTGCTGCAATAAATTACTATTCGACATAAATTAAAACAAAAACATTCTGTCTTGTGCGTGGGGAAAGTCCAGTTATTATATCAGAAGAAATAAATGAGAATATTTTTTAAGTTGAACCTTGCAAAGTCTTCAAACCAAATTAGAGATTCACTATCACTCTATATTTCTCCATCTGTTTCCCCTTCGCAATAATTTATCGTGTCAATAGAACTTTCTTCAAATTTTGTCTGAAAAAAACCCGCTATGATCGTCATATTCATTCATTGCGCCTGTGATTCTGAGGAGTTATAATGCACTACGTTATTATTGTGATTTAATGTATTAATTAAGTGCGATTCAAATTGAATTTTCAGAATATTTCAACGAATATCTCTCAAGAAGATTATCAGTTTTTAACCTAGTTCTCGCGACTAAACGAAACAGTTTCTATTGTAGCAGATGCAACACGTTGGGAGGTGCCGTGCTGCGAGTGCGACTACATACGGGATCAGATTGTTGGTTAGCAATGCCTGTCCGATTCAGTTCATTTGTAAATTTGTATGCCAAAGGTTGAATCAGATCTTACTTTGCCTAAAATCAGTAAAAAAATGTATCCACAAAACTCTCTCAAAGATTCAGATAAAATTATATTTTCTTTACCTTTCGTTCCGATTATAAACAACCAAATAAAGAGACTTTTTTATAATAATTTCCCTAATGTGCTCTTGCTTAATAATATTGTTAAGTCCAATATAATTCGTCATCTCAAAGATCCGATTCCAAAACTCATTACACTTAATACTGTATATTCCATAAAATGTTCTGATTATGAACTATCATATATTGGACAAACACGAAGGAGGTTATGTGATAGGGTTAAAGAACATCATTATAACATCAAATTACCACTTCAGAAACAAAACTCTCTAACTGCCCATAGAATAAATCAGGGACATAAGATAGATTTTCGCAGTCCAGAAATTTTAGCGATAGATCCAAACTGGAGTTCAAGGCTAGTTCTCGAATCATTGTATATTAAAATAAATTCTTCTATGAATTCTAATTTGGAATGTAACAGTTTTGCCAAAAGTTATGATTCCATACTAATACAATTCAGTTGATGTAACAAACGGCAAGTTGAACTCTCTGATTCTGAGACAGTACAGCATGACATTAATTTCAATCTTCAAGGTAATTTAAATGAAGTAATTCAAGCTAGTATTTGTCACTCTGTGTCAGATAGCCAAGTTCCTTCCTCACAACATATAAGCCCTATTACTATCTCTTCATGCCCCTATTTCCTCAGAAGTCGATCTGCTAGACTTTCTGAGAAAGCTGTCCCCAACCTTCCCCCTTCCCCCACCCCTCCCATCTATCCTTACCCCTCCTAGAATTCAGCAAACCCAGGAACATTCTTGTCAGTATTCTCTCCGTAGTATGAGCGTTCACAGTCGACATTAGAAACGCTCATTTGTATATTGTGTGTCATTTTCTTTTTCTACAACTTTCATGTGAGTATGTTTTTTGTGTATGTATTTGTATATCTGGGCACTTGCCTTCCTTCTCTTAATTAATAATTTATTCATATAATTTAGAAGTAATACGTCTAAAAAGTTTTTTATTTCTAGACTATAACAGTTTGGTTTTGCTTTAAGTCATAATTGTTTGAATTTTATATCTATTTTATTTCAACATGTTCTCAAGAACAATTGACAATTTCTAAAATTTATTGAATTCTAAATTCATCACACGTATGTATTCCATAAAATCTATTCATTTTAAATTCGATTTTTCAATTTGAATTTATTTAGACCACGAATATCTAAACTTACATCCTATTTTTTAAGTTTGAAAATGTTAATGGGTTATATCGAGTTTTCTAATTGTGATTGTTAATTTAGAGGAAATATATTTTCAACATCATTCCACCTCTCAAGGTCAATTTTATCATGATATTTCAACCAATTCTTGATTAAGTATGTATTCATCTAAACATTTTAAATTTATTGTGAATTATTTATCGTCAAACACACTCCTTTTATCTTAATATAAGTTTTAATTTTTATTTATTTATATTAATGTTTTTAATATTTATTTTTATTTATTTATATTAATTTTTTAATATTTATTTTATTCATATTAATTCTTAAATTTCTTATTTTAGTTGACATGTTGTGGCCTGATGATGGAGGCATAACTTGACCTCTGAAACGTTGCCACGCTGTTTCTTGTTTCAAGATACCATTGTAATCTAAAAATCATTTTGTTTAATAAATGAATTTGTGACTGTCTATAAAAAGTAATTATTGGAACTTTTATTAAGAAATGCTCTTCTTTCTTGAAGTTAACTTTACTTACAGTTCGTTCTACTGCAAGCACCAACCCAAATCACCCGGCTGAGTGTGTGGATGCCGTCAGGGCTGAGGTTGGCTCCAGGCAATTCGGCGGTGCGAACTGGAATGGGTGCGGACTCAGTTGACCAGAGCTGGAAGCGGAGTTTGTCGTAAGTACGGCCAGGCGATGGCTAATGCACGCGAGTGGCACGAATTTAGAGGTAGCGGTCTGTTGACCGTGCTGATTGATTGATGAAGCCTTGGTAGGCGAAGCAGGAACAGCAAGGCGTTTGCGGGCTGTCTGCCTAGCTACTATTGATACATTCGCCCGCTGTTGACGGGTTGTTGAACAATGAGTAGTAGTGTCAGTTCTGTTCGGTCTGTTAGAGTTAATAAGGTCTGTCTGTTCTTTCTCTGCTCTTCTGTGGGAGCCAAGTGGCAGTATTTATTAATAGGGGTGTTGTTGAAGCCGTGGAGGGGAGAGTCACGTGACATTGACTTTGAACCAATGGCGAGGCGGTGAAACGCGATGTGCCCGCGATCGGCTTCCTATTCGTGGAATGCGTCTTCGGGCCCGGGGAGAGGAGCGTCACGTGACATTGGCGGCGATCGGATGCTAAGGCGGTGTCACGTGAGGTGCCCGCGATGGCGGCTACCGTTTGTTCTATTTGAAAGTTTTGTTGTCACGGGAACCGCGGCATCTGGTTTGCAGATGGAGAAGGAGCGGGCTGGCCACGCGGGTGCGTACGCGTTGCCGAAGTGCAGCTCTTCGTCGGCGAGATGCCTTAATAGTGTTGTACTCACGAGGGAGGCACGTAGCGATTCAGAGAAATCGGGGTACGTAGTGGCGTAGTACGCGGTCGGTGGTACGTAGTGGAGCGATGGGAGAGTGAAAGCCCGCCGCGCACCGGGGTGGGCCCAGTCCTGGCTAATAACGTCTTAATCCGGCATTTTTTTATTTGTGTGTATACATACTCTCTTTTACATTGGCCAGTCATGGCTGGCGCAATACGCTTCGGTCCATGAGCAATACTCCTACCCTGAAGCGTTGTGGGCCTTACATTTAATGATTTACATTTTAGGTGAACTTCATCTCTTTTCAATAACAATGTTTATCATCTTATCTTGTATCTCCATTGTCAGCTCTGTATACTACACACCCACCACTTCGCCGTCGCACACCATGTTACCGTCCCTGGCACGGGGAGCCGGGAGGAAACTTCTACTAGCAAAATCTTTTAGAACATTTTTAACACATTACAGCAGATTTATAATTATAGTTAAAAGTGAGATAACACATATTAAAAATACAAGACAACTTAAAAAATACATGATTAAGGCAGATTAAAAATAATAATAATAATAATAATAATAATAATAATAATAATAATAAATAGCAATAATATAAACAAGATTCATGGTTCAGTGTTAATACAGTTAAGTCAGATTACATGTTCTCAGCGGTTAACAAGAATATAAAATCAATATAGTATAAAAGTTCATAATTAATGCAGAAAATGTGCATAATGTAAGTATAATACATTAAGTTAATATAATTAAGGCAGATTGAATTATTACCACTGCAAGGCAGATTAGGCACAGCCTAACAAAGTCACAAATGCAACTAAGACACACACATATATATATATATATATATATATATATATATATATATATATATATATATATATATAATTAAATAAGATAAAAATATAAGAAGTTCAATTTAGCTAGATCACCTCATGCTTTGGTGGACGTTAGGTGACTAGTTACATTCATTACTTTGATGTCATTATTAGGATTGGTCATAATCGGGATTTTGAGCATATGGTAGGGATTGGTTACACACAGTAGAATTGTGGCCACTGCCTCTCGGAGGAGACCCATGCCACCCACACAACTCAAGAGAACGTATCATGGCTCCAATTGATTTTCATTTTGTGCTGTAAGAAGTTTAAGCGACAGCTTTTCTACCTCCAAATAATGTCTTTTAATCGACAGCAAATTGGGCATTGCTTCCACGTAAATTTCAATTCCATGTTCGATTTCTATGTCAAATATTTTCCTGTGCCATCTCAGACATTGACAGAGTAGGTGGAAGACAGTCTCCTCCGCCCCGCGGTCGCAGGAGGGGGAGTCAGCAAGCCCTAGGCTGTGCAATTTAGCATTGAATGGTCCATGACCACTTATAATTTTAGCAAGTGTTCTGGATGGTCTGAAGTGCCAAATTTCATTCCTGAAGGTGACAGACGAGTGAAATGCGAAGACATTTCTCCCATTATTGCCACTCTCCCACCTGCGTTGCCACGCCGCCACTGCGTGTGTATATAGGCGGTTAAAGGTGTAAGGTCCCTGTATCGTTACACCATCTATGTGATAGTTGTTTATGTCTTTCCTGATGCAGTACTTTGCTGCCGCAAGCTGGACAAACAGATCAAATGGAAGCCTCCAGGCCAGCACTTGCACAACCGAAGAAGCCGCTGTTCTGTACGTTCCAGTAATCGTTAATAGGGCTGCTCTTCGTGCTTTATCTAGCTCTCTGGGAATGAGAGTTTTATTACTTTCTACTGCTCAGGCTGAGGCCCATTAAGAAATCATTGGGATGAATGCACCATTGTACATGCTTTCTAGGGAACCACGATTAAAGACACCCTGTGAGCCAGCGATTCTTCTCAATTTCATGAATAGTGACTTGGCCTTTGTGCACACCGCAGTCATATGAGTAATGAATGTTAGTTGTGGAAAAATTTCTATACCGAAATATGTTTGAATTGGGTGTGGCTTTGATTCTCTATCCGTCATAATTTATGATGGGAGGTCTATTTTTCGTAGGAAGCTTCCTCCCGGGTGCAGTTTTGATGTGATTCATCACCATGAACCTGTTTTTTTTTACCGGAATCTCTAATTTGGCTTGGCCACACCAAATGGAGACCAGTTGCAGCAACTGTTCGACTTTTTCGTCCGCATCGGCTCGTGACTGTCCGACAGAGACTATGACCAGGTACCATGCCACTGTCTCTGCTCCATGTTCATCCAGCGTTCGTAGTAATTTATCTATTATAATGTTCCACAAAGTTGGGCACGAATTAGAGCCCTGTGGGCATTCTTCAGTAATTCGATGCTCAACTTGTGCATCAGACTCTCTTATTATTGCTTCCCGCCCCTGGAAGAAGCTCTGCTTTACTGACCATATAATTTTTGGGGAATTTGCCACTTCAAACACAGTTCATTCCACAAAAATGGCCACCAGATGTTATCAAAGGCGCCTTTGATATAAAAAAAGATGCCTAGTGTGTAGTTGAGGCCGACATCATTTCTGAGTAGTTTAAGAGTTTGTTAACGGCATCTTCAGTCGACAGCTTTGGTAAGAATCCAAATTACATGGCAGAGAAGCACTCTCGAGCCCCAAATTCATGCCTGCAATCTGATAATGGCTAACTTATCTAGCACCTTCTCCAGAACTGACAAGAGACAAATTGGTCGATATGATGTGGGGTCTGATGGAGCAGGATCTGTTTTCTTCCTAATTTCTTCGCAGCCTGAGCGGCGCTGGGAAGCGCCGGTCAGTGCTCACGGCGGACTGAGGCTCAAAGAGGAGTTTGTTTTGAAAGTACTACTTCGGCGGAGGCGACGGAGCCGTGAGAAAGGGGCCCGCGCGAAGACACTCCGCATAAATGATTTTATTTTCTATTTTGAGCTTTCTTTCAATACGTGGCTGCGTGCTGGAATGCTCTGGGAGCGGGCTCTGTGAGGTTGGCAAAAGCATGTTCAGAACGGCGGGTAGCCGCGTGGGGAGAAGGCAATTGAGGGATGCGCCCTGGTAGCGAATTAGATCGCGAAATTGAACTTCTATGTAAATCTGTGTTTCTGAGTCGAAAGCAGTAGATCATTTTTTATTGATTAAATTATGAAGAAAAAACTGGTGTGCTTTTTATCTGACATTTCTTAGCGTTATGCATGATAATTATTTCTTCTAAAGAATTGATTCGGATAACTTGACTCAAATTACTGGAACTGGAAAAGAAAAAAATATTGCTTATACGATCAACCTGAAAATATTAACTGAAAGTCTGCATTTCTAAACAAATTGTGGTTTTTAACAGTCGATTGTCATCATGCACACATATAAAACCAAGGTATTTTATTTATTTTCACTTTTGCTTTACAAACAGTTCATTTTGAAATATTGAGCAAATTGTAGAAAAATAAATAATAAAATATGCACTTGTAAAATATGAGATGTTAGATAAGGTCCCTGTATCGTTACACCATCTATGTGATAGTTGTTTATGTCTTTCCTGATGCAGTACTTTGCTGCCGCAAGCTGGACAAACAGATCAAATGGAAGCCTCCAGGCCAGCACTTGCACAACCGAAGAAGCCGCTGTTCTGTACGTTCCAGTAATCGTTAATAGGGCTGCTCTTCGTGCTTTCAATCTGCTTCGTGCTGCTCAATCAATTAAACCTGGAGCGGTAGCTCAGTACATCAACTGATGTCACTGCAGCGCCTCTGACCGGGAGGTCCTAGGTTCGAGTCCTGATGGCGGCAGGATTTTCGACACTAGCTTTTCAGCTAGGTCGAATTCAGTCGCTGTCTGGAGGAGAATTCTAGCGGTCGG
Source organism: Teleogryllus occipitalis (assembly GCA_011170035.1). NCBI lineage: Eukaryota > Metazoa > Arthropoda > Insecta > Orthoptera > Gryllidae > Teleogryllus > Teleogryllus occipitalis. Next base: position 173,520 of record BLKR01002329.1, read on the forward strand.
CTGCTCTGATCGGTAGTTTTCCGTGGTTTCTCCGATCTACACCAGGAGAATGCCGCAGCAGTACCCTAACAAACGGGCCACGGACCGCGCGCAATCTTTCCTTCCTCTTCCTTGTCCTATCCTCTCCCCTTACACACACACTAACACTAACATGCACTACACTACCACATATTCCGGGAGACCTTGCGGAATCTTAGAGCTTGTTCCGGCTGGAGCGGCGCCCCGCTGGTGGGAGAGTCCTTGTTAGGGGGAAACCCCACTAGCCGACGGTAGGTCGGCGCCGGATCTCGCCATCCAGCGGGGGAAGATCACCGCAATTTCCCGAGAAAAAACATGCACTACACTAACGGGACTAATGACCAAAGTAGTTGACGCGCCCGGAAACACGAAAAAATCAATCAATCAATCAATTAAAAAGATAAGTCTATAATGTTACAAATCTTCAGTGTCAAAGATTTAAATCAATTTATTAAATTCATTGTGTTAATTTATTTCATTCATTAAATGATTAATCCGATTTTAATCAAAATATTTTTAAATAGTTAATTTAAACACTTTTTGTCTCATAAAACTTGAAATAATGAGAAGGATAGTGGACGTACTATCGTAAATTCGTAGAAGAGACATGTAATTCAGTGTCGTTAGAATTACTATGAAATGACGTTATCCTAAACTAAAGTTAGTTTTCATGATTGAGTATAAGATCGCTTTTATTGCTTTAAATTTTCGGCATCCAACGAGTAAAACTTCAATGGCACAATAAAACTCCCTTGCTGATTAAGACGACAGAAACTTGTAAATTGGTAAAATTGATGACCTCTCACAATTTTGTGGTACATCAAATCGAGATTTGAATAAATGTCGAGTTCCAGAGAATTTCAACGAAATATACTTTGCCACAGAAACTGGACTGTAATTTGAGAGAACCGCTAGCGATAAGAGGCTCTAAAACTGCTGGCGATTATATATTAAAATGTCTGAAAATGGGACAATTAATGGATGAAAAGATATGTTTTGCTCAAATGCTAGAATAGGTCTTGGCCCTTTAAGGGCAGACCCTGAAAAATTGTAAAGTCTTGGAAAGTATCTATATTTAATTTCGAATGAATTACTCAAAATGCAAAAATGGCATTTGCCTAAAACTGCAATAATACGTAACTCGTAATTCCTAAACACTACACGATAAAGTAATTTTGCAAAAAATATTTTGTTAATATGTGCACTGCATGGTTAAAAAAACATTACGGTTTATATTTTAACTATTAACACAGATAAAATTCTCCATTAATATTTAAAAAATATTTCAAATTAATATCCATCAATAACATTTAGGTTATCCGTAATTTTAACATTAGTAAAAATTGTATATCCTCTCGCTAAATCGTGCCGACTGATGAGTTTTTGTCAACTTAAAAGAAACTGACATAACACTCTGTAAGTGTGCTATCTCTCTGACCACCAATCAAAAGATTTGCGTATTATCTCAAACAAATCAGATAATTTCAACACACATTACAATAGCACATGACTCGGTAACGATGCGTCCTAGACACTTAAAACGAGTTTGGGGAGACCTGGGGACATGTTGGGGACTGTTGAGGGCCAAATGGAGAATAGATGAGGAGTATATAAGGAAAAGGGGACAGGTGGGGCAGGTGAGGAACATACAACAGATGGGAACCAAATTATGACTCTTAAGCATTATTCTATAAAAGGAGATCTTTTTGAACGTTCAATTAAGTTTTTGGACATTTAATTCTTTTTGGTGCCCCGATCCATATCGTGGGTAGTCAGAAAAGAGTAGAAACCCGAAATTAATGTAAAATTAGATTTAAGAAAATGACCGAAATCATTTTTCACAACAAGATTTAAGGGACTGGACGAATTTAATCCCAACGCTATGCAATGTTAGAATGATCGCTCTCGCACAGAACCTGAGTTAAAGTGCTCCAGTTCAGGCCGTTCGAAGTTGGTTCAGATGCGAAACAATTTTAGTTTTAAAACAGTTGTTAATGATAGAAATCAGAGATGTTGCACGTGTCCAGCTAGTTTTACAACATATGCCTATTGTAATCAATTTAATACATTATACATGCAACTTATAGCGTTTATTGTTAATTTATATTATTAAATCAAAAGCGAGTTCAATAAAGTCTTCTTAAATCATTCTAAAATAATCGAGTATCCTCCGTCCGTCCGTCACTCACAGTTCGATGTCTTCCGCGGTCCACCAATCGAGGCAAATAGCTCCGGTCTCGGTGGGGAACGGATTTTTCTTCGGATCCATCCAGAAGAGTCCCACACATTTCTCTAAAACACGCTTTTTTTTCAAACAACGAAAAACGTTTTGAATGTCTTACAGCCCCTTCAGAGATGCTCAAGCGCTGGTTTGGATTCTCTCGACAAGACAAGCGTATTGGTGGAGTTTTTAGCCGGTCCCCTCTAGAGTATTCTGGAAGAACTCTAGAAAAACGGGTTTTTGATGATTGTGTCGGAGTATTTTGTGAGTCATATGTTTTCATAAAAATTGTGTAGAATACTTTACCAGAGGAGACGAAGAAATAAGAGAAAAAAGTTTGATGTGTAAAGAAAATGATTCTTGTTAGAAGAAAGTCATTGAGTAAAATTGTATGGTTTCAGTAAATATAATGCGGTGCCATAGCCGGTTGGATAGCCGAGGTCGTTAAGGCTGAAGGGCCGTAGCTGCTTCGGCTTGAAGAATCGCGGGTTCGAATCCAGCCTCGGGCATGGATGTTGTATTTGTGTTGTCCTCCATAAAAATCTCAGGGGTCGCTATATGACCAATATGTCCAAAAGCGACTTTAAAATGTTATAATGATAATAAAGAATTCATTAATTAATCGATAAAAAAAAGGAAGTGCAAGACGCATCGTCTGGAAGATAAGTGTAATAAGGTCTTTATGACTTCAATGCAATAACACGGAGGACATACAAGAAACACGCTGTGAGTTACTATACCTACTCTCACTCACACTCTCTCTGACACACACCTCCATCACTATCCTCTCCCACCCATAGGACAAGAACCAAATTTTTGACGTGGCAGAATTACATGAGAAAAAATGGATGTACGGTATTTAGGGGCAAATTGCATTTATTATTAAATTGAAGTCTAATACTGTAATTCATTCTCTCTTGTGCTTTGTCAAAGATTTAATAAACACAAAAAAAGAAATTAAGAAAGAATATCCTTGGTTACACATTGCAATTCCATGAGCCTCTAGTGACATAATGAGCATTACGTTCGGAGCCGTTGCACGTAGTTCTCGCGCAGACCGTAAGATGGCAGAAGCGTCGCGAGCGCGGAGGCCAGCGGCCAGATCGATCCCCGGACGCGTCCCCGCGCCGCGCCGCCCGATTTGCATTTCATCTCGCGCCGGCGGCGGCGGCGGCGACAGGAGCAGAGGTGGAGGCCAGGCACCGCGACCGTGCTTACTTTACGCGCGTACAATTTGAGGCAACACGCCACCGCGCTTTCCCGACACGCAAATCCGCCCGCTGCGCGCGGAGATCTCGCCCGGCGCCTCGCCTTCCGAGCCCCGCCCCCGCCCCGCCCCCGCCCCCGCCCCCGTCCCCGCCCCCGCCCCCGTCCCCGCCCCGCCCCCGCCCCCGCCCCCGCCCCGCCCCCGTCGCCGACGACGAGCGGGCTTCCGTCAGCGCCCGTCGCGGCGGTAAGCCGCCCCGCGTGTTTGGGACCCGGATCAGCCTTTCCCCGCCCCCGACCACTCCACCCCCCGCCCTGTCGCACTGCCGCCCTCGCGGAGCTGGAGGTCTCCAAGGAGAGAGTTTCACAAGTTGAATGAGGCGTACCGCAGGGGCTGTGGCAAGTGGAAAGGATGCCCGTGGACATTTAAAATAGCATTAGAAGGCTTGAGGACCAGCCATGTGTGGGAAACTCTTCGCAGAGTAAAAATGACTTCCACATCTTTCTTCGGAAGTAAATTAGCTACAACACTACCAAACGAAAAATACAGCTAGGAATGGAGATCTAACAGTTATTCATCCAGAAAAGTAAAAACAAAATTATCATAATATCGATACACTCTAAGTATTTAGTATGACAATTACATTAGTACGTTCATAAACTCAAAATATCCTATCAGCACAACAAATAAGATGAAAAAGATAGATATTTTGCAATTCAGATACCATTAAATGTTGAAACGACTTAATATCTCACCCTCCTGGAACGATTTTCGGATCAAAGACAAAGGGAGGAAAAACTGCTTCTTAAATAAATACCTACGTAAATGTTTCGATTATATAATTTATTCTTAATAAAAAAAACTTGTTGAAAATGAAAATAAACAAATATTGAAATAATATTGCAGATATTAAACAATTATTATTACAACTATAGCAACTTAGTTTATTTTTCATTAGAGCTGGATCTATACGTAGTATTTAACGCATAACTTACTATTGCCGAATAAGGTTTTTTTTATCTACGGATGTTTCAGTGTTGTTCAGGAATATCCCGTTACTATAAGTTCCTGTTCTTCAAGAATGTTAAAAATAATTTAACTTTGAAAGTTTGAATGATCGAAACTCTTCACACATCTGCAATGGTTAAAAGGTTTGATTGTTTCCACAGAATAGAGCAATGTGCATCTTTTCAGAGTAAACGTATTTTCACATGGAAAAAATTGCGTGCAAGTAGTGTAAATTATAGTGATGGGAAAATCTGATACTTTTCTTTAAATAGACTGCAGAGATTGGCTGAAACTTGAATGACTTCTTCCTTTCCATTTGGTTACTCAGCGCACACTAAGTGAAATACAAAAATAATCATATCAAATGAAAACTGATACAATAAAAATGATAGTAGCAACTTAAGGGAATAATAGACCCTTTGAGTGCCGGATGTTTAATTGCTTTACTTATAACACTAATGAATTTCAGATCATCCTAATACCATTCTAACAGTCAAGTTTTCCATTTGAGATAAAATTGTACTAAATCAAAAAACATACATTCTGAGAACATTTTACGTACTTCTAATCCTCTGTACACAATTTAGTCGCCTTATCAGATAATCTTCCATTGTTAATTCACTGATTACAGCAAAACATTAAGTCGTTTACATCGCACATTGGAGGTGCCTATAATCTTTATCAACTACTAGTGAGAACCCGTCAAAATTTGACGGTGTGATAAATGTAAAATACTGTGCCCAGACTAATGTTCACAATATGTTGCATTGTTTGGATCTTCAGAGTATAACGAAGATATTCTGTGATGTGGAGTTCCCAAAATCTTGAACACGTATGGCCCATGACCAGGTGGCAATGCAATATCGGCACCAAATGACACAAAAGAAAGAGCACTATTATACTGATGGATATTATTTCTAAAGTTTTTGATGTGTCATCATCTCCTATAAACAACTTTGATTTCTTCTGGCATATTACATGAAGGTAAACTTATTTTCCTATTTAAGAAACACAGTAAACGCGTTTGCAGAATTTCTCTCACATGGGAAGTACAAAGCAGAACAAAACTCACATTTCATAGACGACCAACAGAAAACGAAATGACCTCACTAACACGACACCTTCGCTGACTTTCTCTTTCCTTGCATCCACTTAATGTGCGTTTGCGTCTATTGGGGGTCGTGGGCAATGATTCGGAATTCGACATAACCTGTGAACAACTTCACTACTTCAGTACAACTGAGCAAACCCCACTGTCCGAATGTTCTCTACAAAATACACCACAAAAGCAAATACATGCAAACTGTCAACGCCACAATGCAATTATTACACTAAAACAAAACCTTGATGAATTGGAAACAAATCTCAACAATCAAAACAAAACATCAAGCAGCGCCACCATGAAGCAGCGTGGGCTAACATCTATCGACTCGTATACTATATCGATTTTGAAACAGCCACCCTTTGGAAGAAAACAGTTGACTATTGATAAGCGTACTATTAAAGAATGATTTAATTAATTAATTTACACCGTAAATGTTGGTGAATCAACACAAACAATATCTGATAACACATCTAGGGATCACATTCTTTCATTTAAAGGAAAAAAAGACTACAATTGGTTCAGTAGAAGCTCTAAACGAAGCCATGGCAAAATACCTTATTTTTTTAAATATATAGATGGTCATATCAAATATTTTTGATTAACGTTTAAAACGGCATATTTAGGGCAAAAATAGAAGAATGATGTTGTGAAATAACTCTTTACATTCACAATGAGGAAAGGTGAGAAAGAGATCTCGTCAACATAGAATCTCCCAGAGATTGTTTGTTGACGAAGTTTAGGAACCGTAAGTAAAAACTTATTTTAAAATGTCAACAAAATGTAAGTACATGCAGTTCATAAGAACTACAGTTTAATTTATCGTCATTACCGACTGATCAGACATAGATTCTGGTAATTCATATCAGAAACCTGAGCTAAACAGGTAAATATCACAACAGTTTGACCCAATTAAAAATTATAAAATCAGATACAAAAAATATTTGTTTTCGGAAGCTGTCATGCGACTAACAGTCCGAGATTGAACAACTAAAAAAATATATTTTAAGCTATGTATGTACGCTATGACAAGGCATGAAAAAGATAAGCCACGTCAATAATCGATTACGAAATATAGCACATAACGCAAGACGACGGCCCCAGATGGAAGCAGACGACCGTCGGGCTATCGAGCATATCTCGGGCGTCCGCTCGCACGGGTCCCTGAGGAATCCGAGGCCGAGCGCAAGAAGCTGAAACTTGGTGGCGCTCGCTGCCCGTCCGTCCGCGAGGAATCCGATGAGCGCCCAGGAATGCGCCCGCGCTCAATCTGCTGCGCGCCGCCCCGCCCCCACCCCACTGTGATGCGGACGAAGCGCGGGCGCGAAACCCCTCTTGCTCGCCTCCTTCCTCGCCTACCTCCTGCCTAACTCGACTCGCGCAACGCTCCACTTCTGCCACGCTCGACTCGCGCCACGCTCGACTCGCGCCACGCTCGACTCGCGTCACGCTCGACTCGCGCCGCGCTCGACTCGCCCCACGCTCGACTCGCGCCGCGCTCACTCTCGACTCGCTCGACCACGCTCGACTCGCGCCGCGCTCGCCTCGCGCCGCGCTCGACTCGCGCCGCGCTCGACTCGCGCCCCGCTCTACTCGTGTTGCACTCGACTCGTGCCGCACTCGACTCGCGCCGCGCTCGACTCGCGCCACGCTCGACTCGCGCCACGCTCGACTCGCGCCACGCTCGACTCGCGCCGCACTCGACTCGCGCCGCACTCGACTCGCGCCGCGATCGACTCGCGCCGCGATCGACTCGCGCCACGCTCGACTCGCGCCACGCTTGACTCGCGCTACGCTCGACTCGCGCCGCGCTTGACTCGCGCGTCGCTCTACTCGCGCAACGATTGACTCGCGCGTCGCTCTACTCGCGCAACGATTGACTCGCGCATCGCTCTACTCGTTCAACGATTGACTCGCGCGTCCCTCTACTCGTTCAACGATTGACTCGCGCGTCGCTTAACTCGCGCCAAGCCTTATTCGTGCCTCACTCAGTTGTTCCCTAGAACCCTATCTCTCCTCTGTGTCCTATTCTCATCCGCCATTCGTCATTGTCATATAACCATCGCCTTAACAACTTGCTCATAATATCACATTTTCTCAAGACAATGACTTGCTCGTTTACAGAAGAGGAGAAGAATGGGAAATAATACATGTTATGCTTCATAGAATATGAAATCCACGAAAGAAAATGTTTGTACTTTGTAAAACTCCTCTTTTTATTTCTTTAATTTCCAACTTAAAATTTATTAAGTTATTAGTTGCTTTATGTTACTGTCTATAGGTAATATTGAGAGCTTCTTCAGTGCAGAGTCTTTCGGATGATTCTTCCACATCCATAACACTAGGCGAGTCACACTGCGTTCTTCCTCGGAGTCAAATGTCTTTGGACGAAATGCGTGACGACAGAAACATTCACTGTGTCCTATGTCCCAGACACTGACTACATATGTTCCGGTCAGCCAGGAATCTACTTACTCTGGACGCGGAAGCCTACTTTTTCTCTCCTTATTCGTGACTTAATCTGTAATCCGTCCAATCAATTAAATAGTACTCAGAAACAAAAACGAATCATTATTCCGAATTCATGAGGGAATAAGATTCCCATATTGATACTTGACATAATTATTGAATCAATAGAGCATTTATATGAAAGGAAAATTCATTAGACAACGGAACGTATTCCACAAATAAACATATGTTACAGCTCATGATGTTGACTGATTTCATACTTTTTTAAACCGATGTGACTTTCAAGCTTATTGCAAGAGCTTATTCTTTGGAATGAAGCAATTTTGTATCCTGTACCAATTGATGAACAGTTTTGTTTCTAGGACGTGCAGGCTGTGGATCACTCTCCGTTCTCCACTGGCTAACAAACTAGAAGGCCTTCAGTTTCTCAATAAAGTAACAATTTGCAGTAAGTTTTCTCTACAATGAACGTAGCTGTTCGTGATTGATGTATTCATAACGTCTCGTTTATTTACAACTTGAATAACCATAAAAGCCACTCGAGTTGTAATTTGAAGCAATTATCCGTCAATGCCAGAACCTGCTGTAAAAATAGGTCAGTGCGTATGAGGATTTCGCGTTTTTGTACCTGCTTGCTGTAGCGCTCGTGGTCATCCACAATCGAGTTGTAATTGCAGCGCATCGGGCGCCTGACCGCTTTCATCAGCGAAACGAAACACGAGATGGCGCCACTAATTGAGTGCCCTCGTCGCCCATCGCAAGTTAATGATTTTTAGTATCGGCGGTGTGGCCGATGCGAAGAGTGGGGTTGCATTTAGCGCTTTAACACCAACAGAACTGAACGGATTAATTGTTTGGTGAAACACGCCCCTTCCTTAACGCGTGTAATGTTAGGAAACAAAAACGTCATAGAGAATGTAAAAGGAAAACAGAATTAAAGAGATGTAGCACGTATTGGGTAACCAGAAAAATGGAGAAATGAGGGAAAAAGTAAGGTAGAGGGAGGGATTGAAAGAGTAACAAAGCGATGAGGAAAAATGAGAAAATTCAAAATCAAACGAAATGATAAATTTTAGTAATTCTTATTTTTTATTATTTTCAAAAATTTGTTCGGACGGCGGTGTATACTCGTATAAATTAATTTTGGATAGGAAATTCGTACAGTAATTGACATAAAGAATGGTCATTTAGTAACATATTTCAGTATGATTTTTAAAATGTAATACATATTACGCTACGTAATATACTGTAATTATTTTTGAAGTCCATTACGCATGTACAGACAACATAACACTGTTTCTAAAATCTTTAAAATGTTGAAAAGTCGTAATAAAATTACAGAGAAGCACATACCATTCAGCATTATTATCATATACCAATATCCAATATCACCATATACCAATATTACATGTCTTTCGTCAATGCATTTATGACAAATACTCCTTTCATAATTCCCAGAAAATAGTTACAAACCTTTCAGATTAGAAGAGAGATAATCAACAACGTTTTAGTGAGGGTTATTTCCGATATTATTTTCTTTTGAAATGAATTTCTCTTTAGTTTCAGGTTTAGTTTAAAACTAAACCATATTCTAAATGAAACTGAATACGTTTCTTTTACTCGTACATGGGTTGAAGGTGTAACATGGGGTGCTTTAAAGAAAAAGCAACGAGAAAATCTACTGCCGCAGCAACCAAGGCAGTCTATTCCCTAAACGAAGTCGGACCGCGAACGACCGTGCGAACAAGAAGCCCAAATGCAGGCTGCGCCACTTGCATAAGCAGCCAGAATCCTAACGAGCGACCGCGAACTTGGCGAACTCACCTTCGGCAGCGGCCCCGCCCTCGGAGCCTCCTCGCCCGCGCTCGGCGCCACCGCTGCTGCTCCCTGTTGGCCACGCAGAAGAAAGTTTTCCTGGCTTCATTTCTTTTATACTACTTATGAAATCCTTCAAATGACGTGTTAAAATTTTGTTAGAGCATCAGAAATATTGGTTTTGAGTAAAAAGACAAAAATCATTGCGGGGTAATTTTTTATTAAACTGACATTTTTCTTTGGAAGTGTTGGATAGAGATAATTAAAAAGATGTTGTAGTCGGAAATGAATGAAATTCTTTATTTCAGGGGAAATTGTTATCTCATTTTTGGATTCATGGTATTTTAAGAGTTCCAATGAAGGAATTAGATTTACGAAATATTTGAACTCATAGGAAAATAGTTATCATGTAATAACCATTCTAACACAGGAAACGTATGCTGATATGAGACAAAAAATTGGAGTAAAGACGCGAAGTTTTCTGGATGAATTGATGAATATATTTTTATAATAGATGGCGTCATTTTTGCGTATTATCACAACAAAAGTTAAATTTTTTCTTAAGAATTTTGATTGCTGTAGACAGTGGTAATCATGAGTTGTTCATTTGTTTTGGAAATATTGTTAGTGTCGTAACATAATCAAAATCGATCATAGTAAGGGGTGGCAAACTTCGAAGCACCAGTTGATGTTCCACAAAATGGATCTGGTGTCCACAAAGTGATATTTTTTATTTTGCTTTGAGTGATTCGATTTTTTGTGAAAGCTTCATATGAATTAGTACATTAAACGCCAACATGTGTTTTATCTTTTGAAAATTTTCTGTTTGAGGTTGAATTTAAGTTAGTGGCGTCTCCGCGAATTATGTCAATAGAAAAAATGGCTGCTTCTTTCATATCCATTGCAGAAACTTCATTTATGAGTTATATTTGTGGCACAAATGTAGTATTGTACCACAGGTAGTTGAGCATTACTCTGATATGCATTGCATATTGATATGCATTTGCATATACAGTATATAACGGGGTAAATATAATAGATTAAACTTTTTTTGTGAATTAGTCCATTAGTTTTGTAAATTTATTGATGTTTGGCCAGTAGTCTCTCGGCAACCTAGTACAATGAATATATATATATATATATATATATATATATATATATATATATATATATATATATATATATATTAGATACTTGATTTTATAGCTACATGATTGAATGAGTTATTTAATTAACATGTGGAAAGCCACGTCGAGTGAATGTCAAATAAGATGGATCAAAAAATTGTCGGAGTTTTCTTTTTAATTGTTTAGGTGTGAATTTTCTGTGTGTGGACTTTGTTACAAGCGATATAATAATAATGGAAATGGATGGGGATTGGCGTAATACAGAGTTCATTATGTAACTGAGAGTTTGGTATAAACCAGAGTGTTCTTGTAATGATACGGAGAAATTTGTTTCGGAGAATCTATATTTTCAGAATATAGGATTTGCTACCTGAGACCCAATTAGGAAACGTTTATGAGAGGATTGGTCGGATCGTTAATTGCCAGAGGTAAACTGCTACGTATAATCGGAGGGATAATTTTTTTGAGAACTTTCTATAATTGATGTGGGTGACGGGTGACCACAGTTGTTTTGTGTAGAATATTTGATTTCTGAGGAAGCCTTCTGTCGAGTAATACACCAAGACGTTTTACTGATTTATTAAATGGGAGCCAAGTAATATTTTGTCCTGGAAATGTGAGGGGCTGTGGTAAGAGCGTGTACCGACTCAGCGCCTCGGTCCGAAGGGTCGCGGGTTCGAGTCCCGCCTTGGGCATGGTTGATTGTCCCATGTCTCCCTCGCGTTCTGCTGACCCCAGATGAGCGGCGCCCGCGAGTGCGTTGGTGTCTAGTGTATGATCGAATACGCGTTCCATAGGGACGTAAGGGGTAACCGACCGTCGGCTGGATGAGAGCAGTTGAATAAAATATGTGAGGGGAGAGTAGTGGTCATTTGGCCTGTAGATCGTTAAGATTTTGGCTTCACGATTTGCCATTATGGCAACACACTTTTCATTTATAATTATTAATTACACAAGTATCGAGTCACTCTCCTAAAAACATTCAATAACAGGCGGAATTTCTTCAGACTCTTTAGAACCAAAAAGCTGTAAGAATGAATGCCTAAGCTGAGTCAAAAATGTTTATTTCGGAATAATATTGTAATTATTAATGTAAACCTACTAAAACTGTTAGGCCTATTTATTTTTGCAGTGTTGTGCGAAATTAAAACATTAAACACACTTTTGCGCTGATAGCCTCATTGTCTTTTTTCTCAAACAACTGATGCATTCATGAATTTTTGTTTTATAATATTAATTAATCCTTTCCATTAAACTGTTTCATTTGAACCACATTAAAATCACGCTCACCGTTATACTGCATTAGGACAAGAACGCGCAAGCAATACGCAATGAGAAGCGGCTTTCAGGATTCCCGCTAACGCGTTTGAGTAGGAATTTAAAGTCGGCAAGCGAAGTAACCTTTGGATCCTACGAGCAGGAACATCCTGGCATATTTATACCCACAAAAAGTCGAGTTATTAGTTGGAAGTCGTTAATAAGATAACTTAATTAGCCTCTCCGGTTCCTGCTCTCGCTCGAAAGTCTTCATTCATCCTCGCACGTACACGCACGCCCTGCGGCTCGCAGCGATCGCCCGCGAACTGCGGTGGGAGGCGCGCGCCTCCGAAACGCTCTCCTTTTCAAAGTAGAACACAAAACACATGCAGACCAACAAAATATTCTTACTTATATTATTACATTAATATTATGACTGAATTGAATTAATATAGCAACAAATAGTTCTTGAGTCCTGATTAGTTCAAGGACAATATCAGGTTCCCTACAATTTTTAACATACAAATACAGTAATACCGTAACAAATTTAGTCAAAGCCATACGTTTACAATATATTTTGTAGTACAGTATCAATTTACACATTTCATACATTCCAATTTGTTTGTATTTCTTTTTCCAATGGCGTTGTGGTAACCACTATGGAGTTGAATATTTGTTGTTGCTGTGTTAGAATATATATTTTATAATGTTATTTATTAATTTATTGCAATTTTTCCCCAAAAAAGTAACTATATATTTGATTGTAGACAATCTTTAATATCTTTACTGTTTACATTATGATTTATATTTTGAGGAATTGTATTAAATAGTTTGGGTATTAATTACCTTAGGCATTTTTCACAATAACTGTTAAGTACATGTGGAACGTAATATTTTGGTCTTCTAACTTGATGTTCACCTGTGAGGGGTTTAGCGCCTTGCTAAATCCTGATGTAGTTAATGTTTCGTTACTAGCTAACAGTTGCTTCTTGTACAATTCTTTATTCTGTTCAACAATTTTTAGTATTCTAAACAGTAAAGAGTTTAATTTATTTACATGCGTTTCGTTTGTATTGCCCCAAATTTGTAGCCCCTATCATATGATTGATTCAACTAGTGCTTTGTACAAAATTCTGAGTACATTTTTATTCACAAACGGCCTTAATGTGTAAATGTATCGTGATATTCTTTTCAGCTTCTCAGATACTATTAATGTGTCTGTGAAATTTGAGATGACTATTCAAAAATACTCTAAGATAATGATATTCCATTACCAACCCAAGTCTTTCACATTTTCAAATTTTATCATTAGATGTGGCTGAATCTTATGCATAAATATGTTTTTAACTTAACATTCAGTCATATGTGGTTTTTAAAATACATTATTTTTGTTTTGCAAGAGTTAATATACAAATTATTCACATATGATTATTAAAAAATTGCATCAAATTCCTTCTGCAGAATACCCTGGTATACCTTTAGGTCTTCATTGGCATGCAACAGGATTGTATCATCAGCATACATGTAACTTGAACTTATTAACAACACTGAATAAACCATTGATATAAATAATAAATAATACTGGTCCTCAGCTTCCCTGAAATACTCGATATTTTATTTGCTGTAATTTACTGATTTTGTCAGTTATTTTCATCACAAAATTTCTATTACTTAAATTATTTCCGAATAATTTACAATAGTTGTGAGTAACTCCTATTGCTTTCAGTCTTCATAATAATATAATATGCTTCACTGTATCAAAAGCTTTTGAGTAGTCAATGTACTGAAACGTACCCATGCACTCACTATATTGGCGTGTGCGTGGAATTTTCCGCAATGTTTCGCCTATCTTTTAAATTAACCTGAAGATCAGATTCAAAAGATGTTACTCGTATCCTATTTCCGAATTCATAAACAATTTGGGCGCCAGGAAAAGGTTACACTTGAATTTCTGATTATATATTACTTCCTTTCGGACACATTACTAATAAATGTAAATCCCGACAGCTCGGTCGACGGGTTCTTATGAAATAATTGTTGCTACCTACTCCGCAACAATTACTCAATCTGCTATCCATAGGGAGTGGCGAGGAATCTGAAAATATTTCTGAAATGTCTACTCTAGGATTGGGTGTAATGGCAAATGAGAATCAGTTTTCTTTCAAACTATGAATTATAATTTATAATGAATGCAAAAGTTATCAAACTATCATTGATTATTACAAATTATCGTTAGGTCATGACCATTTTTACCGTTATTGTAATAACATTGTTATAGAACCTTTTATCCTTTCTTGCCTCTTCGCGCGCACGTCGCTCGATGTCGCCACGTAAAGTAGACCAATCTTCCTTGTCGAAGTCCACGATGATCAGCGACCAAGTCGAAGCTTCCTCCAACCACTTCATAAACACTGCCTATACTCTTTATCTTGCGCCTCAGGTGGGCACCTATTTTAAACTGATTACTTTTTCCAAGTCGGAATAATATCCCTCAAATATTATTTTCTATCACCTAACCCGGCAAACCGCAATTCACTGGTAAAATTTCTAAGTCAAGTTTTATAACTTCACCGCGAAAATATTCTAAGTTCGCTTTCCACTTCACTCATGATTACAAGTCCAAGTTTGCAATGGTACAACACGTAAATTTCCACGTAAGTAAGTAACAACACGTAAAGTTCCACTTGCACACCTAATGCGGAAATATTTTAGGTTCAAGTTCAATGTCCACTCTCACGAAATATCACAAGTCCCGATCTGATAATTAACCTCAAGAAATTTTTTAAGTTCCACAAATATCACTCAAACTTAAAAAAAACGCGCGAGCGATCTGCGCAATTCCCAATCTAGTCAACCCTTCAAAGCTCGCAGTGTTTTTCTCTCTGTTGTTTTGACAAACTCCATGATACATCCGCTGACGTCACCCTTATTATCCTATTTTAGAACCAATCATAACCTCGTGATAAATACGGTGCACCCTGCACCTGCTTCTAAACGAACTCGTTGTTTCGCCTCGGAAGATAACGTGTGGCGTGGTCAAAAATGGCCGATACGCATATAATAATTATTATTATTATTAATTATAATGATAATAATACTAATACACGAGTTTTAATTACTATAGATTGGAAATCGAAATCAGCCGAAGGTGTGGCGTAATAGGTTGTCCCGGTAGTTATCGGACCTCTGGGGATTGTTCAGCAAAAGGATATAAGCAAATAAGGCATTGAAAAGTGCCCCCAACCCAAACCGATAATCGCGAAGCTCATATGAAAGAGAATACAAAATGACGTAGATTCACTAAAAATCAGCCTCCTCGGGCAATCTGTTGCAGAGACACGAGAAACGTGCTTGCCATGTTTTATTTTTTCTCTAGGTCTATTGCGTGTTTCAGGCTGAAAAACATTGCAGAGACAGGGAAACTAGTTCAAATTTAAGGTATTTTTGTCAACGAATTTAGATGCCAAATTCATATAGAAAAAAATACATAATTTTTTGAAATTTATTTTCAACGTGATAACGTTGGAGTACTGTCTCAATTCCCCCCTCCTAAAATGGGTCTTATAACATTCTATAACATATCTTTTTTCTGGTTTTGAAATAATGTGGACGGTAGTGAAAGAAAATTGAAACCAATTTTTTCAGTTTAAACATTTGAAATTCGCGCCAAAATGTGATTGGAGAAACTTGTTTTACCAATGTTTAAACAGTTTATATTAAAACTATTAAAAGGTCTTGCTTACCAGGATGATTTGGAACTTTTTGCTGACAAATGTTTGTTTTGTGTGGAAAGTGTGCACTCTACAAGTATGACTACTTGTATGACTATTACGCACCTTTTAGGTCTTTTTCTTCTGTGGTAATGAAGACAGTTTCAACCTTTTTCCTTCAGCTCCCCAAGTTTTTTTCTCTTTTCCGTCCAGTTTTTCTTTCCTTCCACTAGTTCAAGCGATGAGTTGGAATACCGACGATTAAACGATTCCACTTTTCTTTGTCCCCTCTGTAATTCAGCTTAATTTTGGCTTCTCGTAATTGCCCTTCCTTAATAGGAGGCGCCTCCGTTTGCGGACATTATAGAGAACGGAGAGAAAGAAGAGAAAAATGGCAGGTTAAGCGAAACACGGAAATGCCGTTTTGTTGTTCCTCTCTTTATAATGGTGAGCTCAGTGCCCACCAGATGAGATTCGAATCAGATCGCCTGAATGTCAGGTGAAGGGCTAATTAAAAGATGTCAACACAGATGCTCATTCATCTTCCACGGCCTTCCGAAGTGCGTGTGCGTGTAGCACGCAGCTTAGAAAGTTGAAAATCTGGCCTTTGTGTTTGTTTGGGTTACGGAGTGATTAAGGCAAAGTCATCAAAGACCTAAATACAAACAAAACAATAGCAATATTGTAATGAATATAAAATTGTTGATTTTTTTATTGTTTGCAACACGATGCAGCTCTTTCTTATACTAATAATGTTTTTTAAAGCTGTAGAACCTAAACAACCCACAAGTTCAATACAAGGTGCATATTGTTAAAAGTGCTATAAACATGGTTGACTACTTGTAATCAAAATAAATATGTTCGTCTTTGGGTTTGTGTTACATCAGAGACTTATTAAACTGACAGAAAAAAGGAGAAATAGGCCAAAACAGACTTCTCAAAACTACTGAGAACGCCAATATGAAGATATTGATATAAGATACGAATATATAAAATTTACAATGCAAAGAAACCGTTGTTGTTGTTGTGCCGGGCCGAGTAAAGTTGCGGTGCCGAGTAAAAAGAATGGGTATTTGTGAACAAACATTCAGAAGGTGACATTACGTTGCAGCATTTCGCTTCAAAGATCTGAATGCTCATTTCACCATCATTGCAGCCTCCGTAAAATAATGAGTTTGTGATAAGCCCGAATGTTCAGGTTGAATAGATGTGCAGGTTGTAAGTAGAGTGCTGTTTATACGAATTTTTATACGAATATTTATGCCGGCGGCGCTAGCCGAATGCGTTTACTACGCTCCGTGAAGTCACGAAGGTTAAGCGCATTCGAGACTCGCGGGTTCGTGGTTGGGTGACCGGCCAGGAACCCCGGGACCTAACGTCGTCGAGCCCCTGGCCGAAGGGATAAAAGGCAATGACTGACTGCGACGTGACGAGACTTGAATATATTTAAAAGTAAAGCACATTAATGGAGGGTTACTCCCCAGTGCAAGCGCTCAACGCCCCTTAAGGGGCTTGGAGACGCGTTGCGTCAAGGTGTAGACGCGACAAATTAAAAAAAAAAAAATACTCCTCTTAATTGACAATCACCAACGAAGATTTTCGATGCTGTTTGAGAAGAGGAAATATTGCATCGTTTTCTACGATAAATTTCTGAAAAATAGAAGTAATGACTGACTTGCTAGTTGTTACTTCGACTTGTGTGCATTCTTACATAATCGAGGAATAGCTGCTATAAGATGAAGTGAAAGGGAGAGAGAGAGTGAAAGAAGAGGAAGGTGCTCTAATTAGTCGGAATGCTCCATGGCGACAAAATCTTCAGTGAGGAGCAATTACACAGAAAAAAAATCCGATGATATAGAGGATAGCTTTTGCCGAAAGTTTAAGAATAACTGTATTAAATCTTAACAGAAATTACTAATGGTACTACAGAATGGCACGGACTTTCTCGTAGTGTGTTCTGATTTCCTTGGTGTAGACTGGCTTCAAGCTCTTGCTCCATTTTCTTGCCAGCTGCCATGTTCGCCGCCTAAAATACATTTTCTTGAAATTTTCTCAACTTTTCGGCTTCCTTATACGAGAACCGATATATTTCTTTAAGAAAATTAAAGAAGAGAAAAATCTCGTCCTAAATGGCAATTTACATTAAAAAATGTAGGGCCGTTTTTCACAAAATAGCGTCTAAGCGTTACTGTAAATGAAGCTCTTTTTCAAAGGAATCTATTGAGTTTTTGAAAAACTTCATTTGAAGTCATTAAAAGCATATTTACTTAAAAATGCAAAAATGTTTACAAATCGATGGAAATGTGCATATTAACTACGTGAAAGATATTTAAAAAAATAAGTTTGTGTGATTTTGAAAAAAAACAAAAGAATACGCAAAAATGAACTTTACATCACATTAAACAGTGCAATTAACATTATCTGTTGGAAAATATGGAAGAAAAATTGGGAACCATTTTAAAAAAATTACATTTGAGCGTTTCACAAAAAAATCGGAAATTTGAGCATTTCTTCACAGAAAACGGTTGAGTTTTCCAGAAATTTTATGACATTATTTAAAGAACATGTAATCATAAATATCATAATATAAAGCTATTGTCAGTTATGTAAATATTAAAGACATTATAGACGAGTCAGAAAATTACATATTTGTAATTTTAGAAAAAAGCAATAGAATTATATGCCGTTCATGTCATCTAATAGAGTGCATTTAGCACTATCCCTGTCAATAATTCAAAGAAAAAATTTGGAGCCGCTTTTGAGAAAATCTTGTTTTTTAATTGCAAATATTTCACGCAATATTGCACGAAAACTACTATAACCTTAAAAAATATATACATGACCTTATTAAAAGAACTGATTAGGAGCAACAAATTTCATTTGAAGGGAAATCTATCTTTAATTTTGTAGTTGCAGGACGAGGCCGGGAATTATTCAAACTTTTGCAATTTTGGAAAATTCAGAGTTAACCGTGAAAATCAGACCTATGCCACCTTTATAAGTGTATTTTACTCCATTCTTGCAAGAAATTTAAAGAAAAAATGTGGTGCCGTTTTTTAGAAAATTTGGAAAATGTCCGATCGGCTTCTTGTAAAGTACCTCCAAATTTCAAAGAATGTTTTTCAAAATCGCAAAACTTCAACTAGAGTCAGATGGGCAGGAGTTTCTTCAATTTGGAAAATATCGTACGTGTGGTTCAGACGCCAGTAGTGTTCACGGACGGACAAACAGACAGACGGACGACGTTTTGCTTTCAACTGTTTTTCGGCATCAAAGAGTCCTCAATTATGGATTGCGGCTATACTACGTGTTAGAGGATTTTTTCTCTCACTTTTGCAGCTGGATTTATCCACATTCTCGTTTTCAGGGCCCGGGAATGAATTTTTTCTGCCCCAAATTCGACTTTTTTCGAGTAACATTACATAACTTTCTCTATACTACGTATATTACTCCGCATATATGTACGTATACGATAAAGTAGCAAATGAAATGTCGTTTTTTGTTGGAATGAATTAGACCTCATCACGCTGTCGTTCTGCGCAAACTAATAGATGCGGGAAAGCGTTAAAGACAATAACCACAGACCGTAGATCTGAAGTAGTCTCTAATCATAGAAATAAAATAAAGGCTATGATCGTGTTTGAACAACAGCAAAGGCATTAAAAACTCACGAACATTTTAGCAAATAGAATAGTTGATTAGGATTAGTAATTGACATTAGTGATTATAGTTCCTGAGGATCAGCAGCAATTCACGAAGTAAAATCTTTTAACTCATTACGCGGGAAGACCTGTTACATATATATATATATATATATATATATATATATATATATATATATATATATATATATATATATATATATATTCACTCAAACATATTGAATATGAATGGGTCATAAATTTGCAATATGCACTTTTGTATTTTCTACATCTAAATTATGTATTTTCAGTTTGTCGTTTATCGTAATAATGTCATTTTCGAATTGCGAATACTCGAAGCATTTCGAAAGCAGTTCTTAACAACATTCTTTTTGTATAGATAAAAGTTAGTAAAAGCTTTACGAGGTGGCAGATAAGTAAGTAATATAAGATGCAGACATACATCAGTATTCAGTATTCTGATGTTCCCTCGACAGAAAACAAAACAAAAAAGAATTTAATGAGACTTTGATTGATGATGAGACTGTGATGAGTAGAAATCTCAACATCTTGACGATTAATGTGAAATAAGAAAAATTAACAAGCTGAAAATAAGGTCCCATATACATGGAAGCTAGTTTTTTAATTGAACCTACAAAAAGAAATCATAGAAAAAATATTTCACGCACACCAGGTTGTTTCAAATTAGTAGGATATTTAAGCTTAGGGTCTCGAACTCTGAAGCTCACAGCAGAAATGAGACAAATTAACAAATGATGAACGTGACTTTCTACAATAATTCTTCATTTCTTTTCAAAAGAAAGCGTGAATTGATGCTGTTACATCACATCCTCTTAATCCAGGTGCAGTGCGTGTATTTGCAAATAGCTGTCTGATCCTGATGTCCATCAAAGTGACGAAAATGGGATTGGAAGGGGAGGGAATAGGAGAATACATTCTATGTTCGATGATTCTTCAAACAGTCATGATGGAATTTTGTTTAGAGTACTTGCAATGTTTCATTTGCTACTGACGTATACCTGCTAGTAAAATATCTTTTCGATATACTCGGATCTAATTTTCTTCGACATTCTTGTACTGACAATATTTTTACTGCATTATCAAATATATTTTCAATGAGAAAAGTACTCTGCTTTCGAAATGTGCCCATATTCGTATTATAAAAAATTCTCTTAAACAATTTTTAACTCAAATTATTAACTGAAAATGATATTCAAACGTAAGCTCTCTTGTCGGCGTTGACACATCTTGTTGGTTAAAGTAGAGGTGCTACAAAAGCACATACTTTCTCACATTAATCGAAAATCGCTTAATATTGAAATATTTCGGCCGTACTTAATACTCAGTTATAACTTGAAAAGTCCAATTGAACCAATTCAAATAAAGCGCCAAGGAAGCATGCATTTATATGCATTTACATCGATAGCCAGGAACAGCAGTCATTTCTAACATTTACAAATGAAATAAATATGAATAAATTTAACTATTATAGTATTTGCAGTACATTATATAGAAAAAAAATAATATTTCACATAAGCTTGCCTTGATTACATCGAAGTGAGCTAACAATTTCTGAATACTATGATCAGTGATCATAACTACTTAAAATTAAAGAAATATATTTGTTACTTACGTTATACCTTCCTTAAATCTAGCATTTCCTTTCATAAGAATGTTATCTACATCACACGATTAACAAGGTTGGCCACAATTAAAAATATCTTTTTTTAATTTACGAAAATTTTGAGAGGGAGAGAGACGAAAATAGAACCAGCATCACTTTCTTTACCATTATTTTCTACATATTTGGAGAAAAATTAAAGAAAAATGTGGAGCGGTTTTTGATCAAAATAATTGTTTAAAATTTAAAAACTGCCTTTTTCAAAGTTGAAATTTTTTTATGCTTAATGTAAAGTATCCCCCGAAAGTAAAATATAGTGCAAATTCAAGAGGCAATCAATTTTGGTGATGGATGGACAAATGGACCAACGGACGGACAGGCGGATTGACATTTTGCTGTCAACCAATTTTAGGGTACTAAAGTCCCACAAAATATGAAGTCTGACAACACAATTTTCTATTCGCTACATTCAAACAGCATACATTTCCTACTTAAAGTTGTGATAACTAAATATATCCTAGGCATTTTAGGATCCCCTGGGGTCCCTAGACTTCCCCACGGGACCAAGAAGTTCATTTTCTGCATTTACTGCCAGCAATGCTAAATTGCTCCATCGTAATTTACAAATTGAGTGTAGATCTTAATAGAACTTCTGAGAGTAATTAACGAGATAGTAGATCACCTCGAGACATGATCCCCAACGTCTTGAGGGCACTGACAGTGGATCGTGGCATAGCTCCGGAGGTTCCAACCACCACTGGCACGTTGGGCACTCAATGAAGTTGGGCTGCCAGGGGAATGACTGGTTGGTACTTTACCACTTTTTCCTCCCCTGCTTCCAGAAGGCTAGACCCATCCTCGTGGTGGACAGTTACATCGACCACGTGGACCTCCTCCCGGCCTTTTATTACCGGGTCAGGTTTCAGTGCAACCCCTTCGGCAACGGAGAAAGTGGCTTCCGTGGACACCACAGTGTCTTATTTCCGGAGCATCTTCCCCTCTATAAATTTCTTTATCTCGTCATGACGCTTATTCTTGCTGGCTTCGTAAAAGTGTACTGACCGAGGATGTGAATCATAGTTTCTACCGCTGTGTTGCACTTCCTGCAGTTTACATCCTCTCTGGGCCTTCCTCTACTTCCTCTACACTGTTTTATTAACAGCGGTATTTGATCTCAATTGGAGTGCAGTGATAAAAAGACCAGGTTTCAGAAGATTATAATCTTTTAAAAAGGCATTGCCAATCGGATCGTTTATATGCGCCTTAACCGCTCTCTCTGGGGGTCCCTGCTTCTCCCATGCGGCTATGGCGCATTTCTTATTATAAGCTCTTAAATGTTGTTCAGTATAGGGCCAGTTAGAGGAAGTAATTTACTATGTATAGGCGAAAAGATTTATCCACTTTTTCGACATAAGGACCCTGCAATAACAGTTTTTTCCGTCGAAAATTTGTCTTTTCCCATAGCATTACAATACTACCGACGTAGCATGAAAGTAAAAATTGGCCAATTCTTATGCTACGTTAATACACTTGATTTTCAGAGAACAAGAAGTAAATGAGCCCCCGCAGACAGTTTGTATGAAATGAGATTTGAACTTCTAATATACTTTTTTATTTTATCTAGTAGGTAATTATTACGGACAAATTAGAAAACTTGATGCTATGTGGCTAGGCCGAAGGCCTTTAAGCCATTACAATACCTACATTCTACCGTGTTCTAACCTTTCGAATTTTGTTATTCACCCCAAATGGTCTCTCCATCGCATAAATGCCGCGGAAAAGAGACCATATGGTACGGCTGAGGAAAAAACCCCTGAAGGGGGAAAAAAACCTGCCGTCAGAAGACGAGTACATGCTAATCTATCCGGTTTTTGTTTTTAAACTATTTATTTATTTGGCGCGGACGTCACGCATTCTCCTTCCAGCGTTTGGCCTCCTCAGCACTTGAAAACAAACAGCCCCACAGAAGATCGTCCGCACCAACGCCTCTGCCCTTACATTTCCGATTCCCACTTCCCTTTGCTCCCTAATGTGCTTATTACTTTGACAGTTTTATTTTATTTTATTTTATTGACTTATTTATGTACTTATACTTAACAACTGACTTCGACTTTTGACCTATTTTCTTAACTGTTTACTAACTTAATTTACTAAGCTTTGTGCAGTGGCAATACCATAGCCAATGAGGTGTGGTTATTGCTAGTTGAAAACCAATAAACTTGCTATTATGTACGCGATAAGTTCTGAAAGAAGAATCGGCATTAACACTTGCCATTTCTCCTTGAAAGGTTGCCCTTTTTGAAACCAGATTCTGCACTTGGAAATTTGTTTGAAATATCATTTACACATTTGTTTGTTTTCACTGCCTTATTCGATATGATACAGCATAAATTTGAAATAAGGTTAATTTTGCGAATAGCTGGACATTTATCTCATTAATTAGACGGTGTTGATAAAACTGTACGATAAATACATCATTTGCTACAAAGAATGCCTGTTAGAACTACCCTATTAGTATTATTACTATTAGCTTATTGGTATTAGCCATAGGGCGCTGGTTAAAGTGATTGCCCGATTGTGAGAATCTTTGTGTGTTCGAAAGCAGTGTTTTGGCATAAAAATGCACAAGAATATATGGTATGCACAGACTCGAGTTTTTTTATGTAAATCGCGAAACCCGAAAAGGACTTGACACCAACCTCAGAATGAGCAGTGAAGTGCCAAGTCATGTCAATTGAAATTTACGACTACACGCACTTTGTCTCCCACTAGCCTTAGAAACTTCCCATCAGCTGAATGATTACTAGGGATTGCATTTATATGATTTTGAATAATTTTGTCCGTTGCTTCAGTGCTTAGCTAAGTGAAATTTCTTGACATTTGGTTAGAATATAATGCTAAATATGTTAATGCATATTTGTGCGTATTTGTCAGATTTTCCCTGTTGGTGCATATTCGTGTAATTATAGGCGTATATTTTGCATATTTCGTTAAAATAGAGACTTATCTATAAAACATTTTATATTTTCGTAGAATCTATTTATTTGTTAGTGTTCATTGATTCAAAAGAGCTTGTCACAGTTTGCGTTTTTTATCTTTTTCTTTTCATTTTTTCTATAGATGACTTTTGTAGATGATTTCTACAGACGACCTAGATTTTCTCTAGATATCTTGTGCAAATTGAGGATATTTCTTGATAACATACTTTTTAAACCTGTCAGAAGAAATACAACAAGACATACTACAATGTACTTCACTGAAGTGAATATTTACTTCAATTATTTCTCTCCCGACGTAGGGTAGATTACATTACCTTTGCACAAAAATATATCTTCACATTCCAACCATACTTCCCCTGAATTTTATCAAGAAAGGTTTATAGAGAAAATGAAATATTGTGAATTTTAATTGCACATTTGAGTGTACATTTCAGAATGTTTAACTTGTAAATGCATATTTTTCAAAGCATATTTCAAGATATTTTAGGCCATAAAAATCCTCTCCCTACTTATTATTTTTTGTCAGATGCTATTCTGCCATTCTGTGTCAACGTCATGTACTTCATCTACCCAAGCTACCTCGTTTGGCTAATGTGCACTTCGTCCGCCTAAAGTGCGAAGTATTCTCCGAAGCTGTTCCTACTTCTCACCTTATCCATCCACTTTGAATAATGTGAACATGAATGGGTAATTTGGGAATTACCCAGATCCGGACCTAAGACGTAACATACATTGTATTTTAATTCGTGTTTGTAAGTAATATTGATTTTCTTTAGAATATGCTTTTCCCAACATGCCAGTATTCACGAAAAGGAAATGTCAGTAAAGAAAAAGGTACGCTACACAAATCCACATGGCTCTGTCAATTTTTTATATTCTTTGAACTTTACAATATTTAAAGTTGGAGATCCTTAATAGATCTCCCAATTTGTGAACGTTTTATTGTAAGAAATAAAAAAAAAGGATTACCAGAAAGATCTGAGCCAAGAAACTAAAGAGAAAGTGAAGGGTTGTCAACAATTGCGAGAAAAGAATGTTTCAGGACAAACGAATGTCTGTTGGATACAGAAGAGCACAAAGGGGACCGCAGTGCATCACACAAACCCAGCACGCGAGCAGAGGCAAACGGATTTAATTTGTTCCAAAAATTCCCGTTTTTGTCGAAAGGATAAAACCAAAAGAATCAATTTCTGGATTTAATTATTTCTTTTCAGTGAAAACAAAATAGGAGCTAATTTGATCTTGGGGCGAATTAGATACTATCATTGTGTAAAAACATCTTGCTGAAAACGCCTTCCATTCTATCCATTTACATTAAAATACAGATTCCGACAAAAACTATGTCTAATGACACAAGCGTGTGGTATGTTATGAAATTTACTCCTGAATGTATTACAATATTTTAAACCAGA
Organism: Teleogryllus occipitalis; assembly: GCA_011170035.1. NCBI lineage: Eukaryota > Metazoa > Arthropoda > Insecta > Orthoptera > Gryllidae > Teleogryllus > Teleogryllus occipitalis. The sequence goes on from BLKR01002329.1 coordinate 199,148, forward strand.
AATGCAATGCAACTAACACACTATTATGAAACGAGAAGTGTTGAAGAGAGAGCTGGAAAGAGAAAGAAACTCGAAAACATACAAGTGGCAAGAAAAAATTAGTTAAAGAAAGGAAGTAGACGTGTGAGAGTAAAGAAACTCCGTAAATGACAAAAGAAACTCGCAAGATGCAAGAACAACTAAGGCAATGGGAACAAATCTGAGCGCAAAAAGGAGCCAAAGACAGGTGAGGTGAACGGAAGAAGGACAACCAAATGACGAAGAGGTGTCACTGGAGGGCAAAACAAAGACACTTCGCGGCGAAAACACACCAGGGAGATGAGTCTGCGATAGCGCAGACAAGTATGCCCCGGCGACAACCCAGCGCATTTATCTGCGAGAGTGGATGGAGGAGGCGGGGCGATGACAAGTGCCAGCGGCGGAGAGTGTGACAGACGCGGAGGCGGTGGCGGCGGAGGCCGCGGCGTGAAAGCAAAGGGCGAGACAGAAGGCGGCGAGCGGCGGAGAGACATGGAGAGGGAGAGGGAGAGGGAGGGAGAGAGGGGCTACGCCCGCGGCAAGGTGAGGCGACGTCCGCGGCCCGCGCGCTCCGCCCCGTCACGCCCCTCCGCCCCGCCCCCCCACCCCCGCCTTTTGCCGCGTCGACCACGTGGCGGCCGTGGCACCGCCTTCCTCATTGGCGATCAGGGCTCCTTTCTTTCTTCTAAAGTCCGTTTTACACGTTTCTCTTTACACAAGATGGATGGAGAAGGGACGTTCATTTCTACGTGCTCTATTGTTTCGGTATCGAAACTGGTTGAACGTGAACGAGAGCATTTTGTACTGTACTTTCGTTTTCTACACGCAATTCCCTGGACGCCGCGAAAAGCACTGAGGATCAAGCAGTTGAACATAGCATACAAGGTAACAAATTGTTATGATTAATGAGGACTGACAATGAGCACGAACTGAGACTCAGAACACAGTACATGTTTTACTTCTTGTATCATAACCATTTCACATTACAATGCAACGAACTAGAATGCTCTCGAAAACATTCAAAAGGAACGAATCGCACCAACGCATAGCAAACCAGAGAAGGTTAAAAAAGTGACGCCAAGAATGAGGCAGTCAAACTGGACGAAATCTGTACCGATAAAGGAAGTATGCGACATCTTTTCATACAAAGTACATCCTGTCTGGTTCGTCACGTTTCTGTACTTATGAAAAATGATAAAAAAATGACAGTGTAAAACAGTTTTAAGAGGCAGCTCCACACATTCGGCATTCACCGATTAGCAAGCTACTGTTCGCCCAATCTCGAGCAGCTGATGTGCTCGGCGAATGTTCGCTTCCTTTGATATACCCGAATGACCGGCATGCGGTGGGTAGGGCGAGCACCGAATGTTTGTCACTCGGCAAATAACCAGCAACCCATCCACACTTCTAGGAATTCATTGCTCGCCGTAGCCCGAATATGTGCAGCCGCCATTAACCTAGCACTGAGACGGTACGGGACGGACCGACGGATGGGACGAACTAGTACGCCTTATTTAGAGGACTATCTGATTTATTTCCAATCAGAAAGAATATAAGACATCATTTTACAAATTGCACAAAATACCTTTTTTAGAATTCAAGAGACTGATTGTCCTGATCGGTGATAACCAAGATATCCTATCAATGTCAAGAAAGTACAAAATGTGTACCTGAATATCATGTCCACGGACCACGCTCTTTACTTCCTTTCCATTCACGCAGTGTCCATTCACCTATCCTTAGGGTGGAGCTTTCTTTTGATCATCCAGATCCGAGAAGTGTATTTTGTCGAATTTACTAGCATATGTGAATCCAAAGACATGGAACCAGGAAAGTTCGATGGAAGTTAAGTGCGCAAAATGTAGTAATATAATTCTGTTAATTGTTGGACATGTTTCATGTCCAACATGTTGTATCATTGTCATGTTGGACATGACAATGATATTTAAGTATATTTTTAAAAACTCGTCATAAATGGGAATTTCATTGAAAAATTTGGAGCCGTTTTTAAGAAAATGGCTTGTAAGCGTGACTGCAAATGCGAAATTTGAAGCTCTTTTTTAGAATATTTTTACGATTCTAGGTGGTGAATTAAAACTCGAGTATTATTTTAACAAAAACGTTTATTTTGTTTCTTAACACAATCACTGAAAACACTTGATTCATGTATAGTAGTCTTCACTTTATTATTCTTTATACTGCACACTTCTCTTGATTATTTATTTACACTTCTCTTGAGTATTTATTTTCACTGTTCACTTCTCTTGCATTGTCGCACAGTCCTAAGCACTGACCACAGTCCACTGCTCTGACCACAGGTCACGGCGCTGGTCACGGTTCACGTCACTGAGCACTATCACTGCACTGCTATTCACCGCGATGCACACACTTCACTGCTCAGCTTCCACTTCAGTCTTCAGACTGACTCGCGGCCGCCGACCGCCGCGTATTTATATTCGGCGGGCGCCGTCGAGAATTTTCCGGACTTTGCGAAAAGCGCCGCGAACACTCTAGGATCATCTAGTTCAAGGGCCACCGGCAGGTGTCGCAATCTGCGCATACAGGTAGTTCGTGGTGGAGCCGGCAGATGACGCAATATTCGTTACAATATTTTTGAGTTTTCGAAGCCCTTCATGGCATGCATTGGTTGATTCAAATATTCCTTTTTAAAAGTTACAATCAACTCCATTTAAGGATATTGGGAGAAATATACTGGCAATAAAATCCCGAAGAAGAGTACGCTTAGGACATTTTTTGTTTTGAATCAATAATGTCCAAAATTAGAAATAAAAGATCAGATAACGTTGTATACGTCGAAGTTAATGAGACTAACGACGCCAGGGAAAACATTTCTGGTTTAATTATTGGTATCCTGATCCAGAAATTAACTCAAAACCTTATTTAACTTCATGTAAAGAGCTTGAAAAAACAAATTTTGAAAGTTTCCGGTTTTGTGAATGGAAGTGCAGTGAGTTTTTGTTGAAAAAGCTTCCGAGATAAGAGTTTACTTTTTGTGACGAATTGAAGCACCTTACATGATTAAAACTGGAAATGATTTAAATGTTTTCTATTCAAACATGGTACACGTTACGTGCATTGCATACGAGCTCAATCGAGAAGCCCAAAGTCCGATGTTTCCCAATGTCAACTAACTTGTTAGCAACGGGAATTTTTTTAAAAAGTTCCTCAACGTGAAGTTTAATAGACTCTCCATTACCTACTGACGTGGTCATAACCAGATGGGGAACATTTACTCTTTTCTAAATTATTCAGCTTCTCAAAATTATTCAGTTCTAGCATTCTAGAATAAAAGGCACTGGATTCAGTATACTCTGGCCTACAAATCGAAGTATTATTTATCAACTTTCTATGTTTTTTATTTGAGAAATCTTGGCAACCATATAAATGGAAGGCGAATGAATCAAGTTCGATTTTCAGAGAGTAATTTCTCAAAGAAGGAATAGAATCTAAGTCTAAATTTTTTGTGCATTCACACATAGCAGTGTTGTTACTTTCTGTAAAATATCTTTGGTAAGTTACGCTCACCTTGAAAATTACACCCTCCTAAAAATTGGAATTTTGGATTTTTTCCAAATCATTTTATTTTGAAGCTATTTTTAACTAAATCTATTTTGATTTTAAGTAATTAATTTTAATTTATTATTAATAAACATAAAAGTTGCCTAATATATTTTGAATATTACTTTACTTTAAAACAAACTTATATCTTGATATCTTCGTCTGAAATTGAGAATATGATCATTTTGATGTTAAAAGCTGAACCGAATAATATAAAAATAGTTTATAAAAGATAACAAATAAATAAATTCAGGGTTTTGTTTATTTTTTCGCCGTGCCAGGCTGAGCCAAGCTGAGCAGGTACCGACTCGAATGTTTTGATCCAGGGTTAAGTTGATCTTGCCTGTTCACGGAGTGTGTGACTGTGACGTTACAATATATATATATATATATATATATATATATATATATATATATATATATATATATATATATATATATTCTAACACGCCCACCTACTACCTTCCAGCCGGTGGCGATAGAGCGTGAAAGAATGAATGCTCGTGAAGCGAGCTTTGAATTCTCAGGAAGCAGGATCTTTCGGGTATGAGAAAGGTCTGAACCCTTGACGCAATGAATTAGGTAAAATTCTGGTAAAATGAGTATTTATTCAGTGAAAAAAAATTACACAGTGGCACAAATATACAATAAAGTACGCACTTTGCGTAGATGGTCTCTGCAAAGAAAACAGAAAAGAATACTGTAACCGTCACCAATTACATTTAAATTATGTAACAGCAGTTACTGAAGTAAATCTGTCATTTACTTATTTCGTGACGTGTGATTACACCGTCACGCATCCCTGGGAATATCTCAATTTATGGATAAACTTCCCTATCGGTAGTGGGTTCGTCTTTGCTAAACTACTGATCAATTAACAAGCCAACACAATTTTACAGTTTTAAATAACAAATAACATGTATTCTAACGAATGAAAATCACTGTACAATGGAATTCACAGATCCTCCTATGTTCTCACTTTTCGTAAAATTATGGCAGCTAATTCCCTACCTAAACTGCAGTTTTCACTAAAGTGATAATAACTCTGATCCCCGTTTACAAGAAACAAGCAATAAATACATATTTACACTTCACAAAAAATATCACACATGAGACACACAAATCATAGTACAAATATTCATCCTGCAAAAAAATACATACACACAATACTCGAAATTCACTACTACCCTTTAAATCACTAATTACGTTACACTCAATAGTCACATTTGACCTTCGGCTTCTACATAGCCTTTCAACACAAAATTTTGTTTCATAACGTCTCTTAAATGATTTGAATCAATTACATATGACTCTAAATAAATAATTCTGTACAAAACAACTTCTATCATAAACATAAGGATTACTCTAATCTGATTCCTCTTACGACTGTCGAAAAGAAATAAAATCACTGGCTAGCAAGACCAATGTTCTAAGAAACTTGCCCGATCAACGTCTGTTATTGAGGGAAGCTCACATTACAACGTTTTGGCTAGTATAATTATAATCCTATCTCGGAAGTTTTTTTCAGACTGAAATTTAATGAGTGTTCTTTCTGTTTTATGTGACTCACGAC